>OV651813.1:86736221-87003896 GCA_927349885.1 Psylliodes chrysocephalus | reverse complement strand
TGGTTCCACCTTAGAGCATATAGGACTAGAGGTGTTACTCAAATGGGTTTGTTATATACTGAGGGGGGTAACCCCTTTGATGTTAGGTACACGACGGATTATGATTGGCCAGTTAGGAACACGACGATTTATGATTGGCGAATTTAAATAACGCGCGTATTTGTGATAAATGACATTTTATTTGCTGTCTTGTTTTCGTTTTTAAAAAGATCGTTTTTTGTGGCTTTCAAAGACAATTTGGACGATGTGTCTCTTTGACAAACTTTTTAAGTGTATTTTTATTATAAAATAAGTGCTAATCATGCCGAAAGCTTGTATAGTTTCCAAAAATAAATTCTTAAAAGGATCCTGGTTGACGTTTCACAAGAGTAAGTATTCTATATTCCATAAACGTAACTTAAAATGGGAAATGGGCAAATTAATAAGAAAACATGTTTGTAGAATGTTCTTCATTTGACCATCACCGTAACTGGTTGCGTTCGACAGAAAATAGTTGTTTTCTTTGCGATAATGCTTAATTTATGTCTTTTCGTATAATGTAAAATGGATTGGATATATTTTTGTATTGTACATAATTTATTCAACTGCCATTAATATTTTAAATCATTTTTTTACTTATTTCAGATTTCCTGCTGATCTCACAACCAAACTTTCAAGTATTAAGTTTGAGCATTAATAGCATTTCTAACAGCACATGTCTGTGTTCAGACCATTTTCAACTAAACATTATTATAAGGGTAGCAATAGATTAATAAAAGGATCTATACCAAAAGTTGTACCTGTACTTTGCTTTAGAAATGAGTAAGTTTTTTCCATATAAACTGTAACTAATTGTAATTCGATATTCATATATGTGGCTTTCGAAACACACTTATTGACTTATTTTGTTAAATACTAAATATATATTATTATTACATTATTGTTTACAGGCTTAAAAATAACGACGTCAAAAAAATATGCCCTTATCTGCAGTTCCCAACATTGGAAATTTCGAAGTTGGAAAAGAAAGATAGAAGGCTAATGAAAAGGTATGATTAGCTCTTATATTTTTAAAAACCAAACAGATGCTGGTAATAATAGCCTTTGGAACTTTTGAAATTTAATGTATATCATTAATAAATCTGCATAATACATTTTATGTACATTTCATTTGTAGGAACGAAAATATGCAAGACAGGGAACTTTAATCTTTTACTCTCTTTAGAAGACAAAAAATTGTTTAAATATCTGTAAGCTCCCATTCATCTATACTAAATGCTTCTGAAAGGGAAAGAGAACTTTAAAAAGAAAAACGAAGTTTTGTTGAAGTCAAATAAGATATTTTCTCATATAATCAAGCATTATTATGATTTCAGGAAAGAAATGCTTAAGAAAAAATTTTAATAAATGTCATGGGAATTCGGTAGCATTAATGTTTATTTCATTTTTTGTTTTGTTTTATAAATAGCTTACTTCTACACACATATATTATATCTAGGCACAACCCATAACTGTTTTGATTACATTTATTAATAATTTTATTATAAAACATGTACATTTAATGTTATTACTACTAGAAATAAATTATTGTTATTGGTTTTTATTTTTCTTTTATTTACTCTATATAAAAAAGATTTCAGTTTCCAAATAATCTACTTGAACTAAACGAAAATAATGTGTGTTCACGAATTCGTTTGAAAGCATACATTTTCAAAACCTATATTTACAATAAAAAAAAAGTTTTAATCCTAAACAAAAATATAGTCATTTCCAGTAAAACATGTATACAATACAGTGTTTATAACGAAAACTTAACATAAATAGAAAAAGAACATTGTGTAATAAGTTTTTTTATTAATGATGCGAATCAATTATCTAAATTATTAGTTATTGTGAAATTACAGTGCATAAATGGTAAACATAAATACGAACCCTTTTAAACCGTGCGCCATTGAGAATGGAGTACCTACCCCTCTCCCCTCACGCCAAAAGTGATGACCCCGCTTATACAAAATACATTGAATAATATGCTCTAAGAGTTCCACTGTATTTTCAATTTTCCGATCCAGAAATGGAAATCGACAACGAAAGTGACGAGGAAATAATTATTCCACATGAAATCAGTGAAGTTGCTAAAGTCGCTACTTATGAGTTGTTGTCGGTAAAGTCAAGAGAGAGGTATGAAATGGTCTATAATTTGTTCCAAAAATGGCGAGATGATAAAAATGTGTGTATTATAAATGAAAAAGTCATTCTTGCGTATTTATTAGAAAAATCTAAAATCTTAAAACCGTCAAGCCTCTGGAGCAATTACTCGATGCTTAAGTCCACTACTAACATTAAAAACAATATCGATATAAGCCGATATCCCAAAGTTATCGCTTTTCTTAAAAGGAAATCCGTTGGATACAAAGCAAAGAAATCAAGAGTTTTAAATAAAGAAGCAATAGATAATTTTTTATCAGACGCTGATAATAATATTTACTTGGCGATAAAGGTAAAAATTAAGTCAAATTTGTTCTTCTTTCTCTTGATCAATTTGTGTCTACTTATATTTTAGGTTGCATTAATAATTGGGTTGGCAGGTGCTTGTCGGCGTGAGGAATTTTGCAAAATGAGCCTAGATGATATAGAGGATAAAGAAACAATGTTAGTCATAAAAATTCCTAATTCTAAAACAAATATTGAAAGAACCTTTGTCGTCATTGGAGAAGATAATATTTCTTTATACAAAGATATTTGTCATTATGTCAACCCAACACACCACATCGTAGATTATTTGTATTTTACAAAAACGGCAAATGTACTGTACAACCCATTGGTATTCACAGTTTTGGAAATATTGCCTCCAAAATTGCCGAATATCTTAAATTGCCACACCCCAAAGAATACACCGGCCACTGTTTACGAAGAAGTTCAGCCACTTTATTAGTTGATGGCGGTGGCAGATCACCAATTTAAAGAGACACGGAGGGTGGAAATCGACGAATGTAGCAGAAGGATACCTAGAAAATTCTTTAGACATAGCCTCCAAGATTCAAAATGGCCGTAACGAAATTAATATCTCGAAAGCTAGTACAAGTACTGCAACGTCTAATACTAATTTCATCACAGCCATTTCTGCTAATATTCCTAATACTTTTACTATAAGTAATTGTTATAATTGTATATTTAATGTTCATAAGTAATATTTATAGTATCTATCCCTTTTATTTTTTAATATTTTATCTAATAAACGGCTGCAGACCGATGACAACTCATACAAAGTTTTCGAAAAAGTTATTCCAATTTGCAACCTTTTATTTTGCAAGGAAACTTTTTTTTGTAAAATTATCATAATAATTTTTTATTTTCCTCTAATATTGTCAAAAAAAAATGCAAAAGTTTTGAAAATTGGTTGCAAATATTAATATTATTTTTTTTTAACAATCTGGTCAATTTGCAACCTCGGACATCTGAAAATTTGAAAAATTAACAAAAATCAACAATTTGCACATTTTGTAGTTGTCAAAAATTTTTAAAAGTGTTGCAAATTTTACAGAACTATTTAAATACCTTCCTATTAAATAAATGCAATTTTGCATCGCTCCAAGATTAATGCAAAGATTGTAAATTGTCTAGGGGAACCAAAAAAATATTCATAAGCAATATGGAATTTGCAAACTTATACTTATCAAGCAAAATATTTAAATAATTTCTTGTTTTCGTTTTTTATCGAGTGTGCAGAGAATATTTATATTTACCCATATTAAATAATTGGCCGACACGGTATAAACTAATACATAAAAGAGAAAACAATCAATATCGTAAATCGAGCCAAGAATAAGAAAATAACCTAATACCATTGTGAATAGGCCATTTAGATAATACCTAAGGGTTATTATTTGGGTTATATCGAACCGTCGCATCGGCGTCGGTCGATTGCAGTTTTGAAATAGAGTTTATTTTTTAAAAAAGCGTCGCTATGTTATAACTACTAATTAAACTGGACGAGTGTAATTCACTGATTCGTGAAAAAAACCAAAAAAATCTGAGCGGATTTGAGTGAAATATTTTTATGAAAACGGAAAATCAAATTAGTCGTTATAAAAGCATCTAGTGTACAACTCGAATGGATAAGTTTTGTTCCCAAAGTAATGGATTCGGAGCACCGTTAGAAACTTACTTTGATTGCCCGAATACCAAGATCCAGACTTCGCACATATCCAATTTTAAGAATCAATGAATTAAGAAATTAATATTGAAATAACTAATGTTTTTGACAATCCTGGTCCATCCGATTGCAGAAACCAAAGCTCTCATAATTTAAATCATGTTTTGTTTTTGTAAATTTATTTCATTAAAACAGCAGTTTCATAATACCTTAATTTGTATATTATTTCCTTTCAATTTTATTTTTCAATTTTGGGAAAATCAAAAAATATTTTAATTTTGTTTGAAAAAGAACCAACTGTCTTAAAGTTTCAAATGATGTATTTCTTTGGTGACAAAATACCGTTTTCTATTTCCTTGTTTTATCAATAAATATTCTGTATATAATCAATACATTGATTATTTTAAAAAATTACTAGTAGAACTTTCTTATCAAACTTAACATTCTTGTGGGTCATTTAATATTGTTTTGTTATTTACTCGGCCTTAAAACTGAAATCTAAAATTGACAAATAAAAAATAAAACTATACCTGTAAGAAGCTTTAGCTTTTTCTCATTATTATTTACAAAAAATGTTCATAATTTCTATAATTTTTACAACCATAAAAATTTAATAAAAAACCGTATGCAATCACAGTAGTTAATGTGATAAATACCAACTATTTTTTTTTAGATGTTTGCTGAAGCAATTATCATAGAAAAACGAATAAATGTTTCAAAATTATTGACAAATGATATTTCATTCTAATTTTTTTTAACAATATATTTCTAATAACCGATAAGTGCAAATTAAGAAAAGTTTCTTACTAAAATTTCTGTACGTTAATATATAACAACTATATAACAATAATATAACAACTATACAAGGTATTTTCTTAGTTTAACCTCGAAAATATCTGTTAGGGTCGATGCTAACAAACGTTTTTTAGCAGTCGCGTAAACGTCACGTTGACGGAAAAGCAATTTTTAAATGATACGCAGCACTTCTTATCTTCTATCCCAAAACAAGGCAGAGTAAATTCGTCTTAAGGACAGAAAAGATGGATCTAAGTTCGAAAAATGAAGTGATATTTGTACCTATATATTGTTTACAGTTTGTGAGAAAGAAGAGGAAATACTAGGTATATCCTTACTTAAATTCCCGTTTACTAAAGGTTAAAAGGTTCTTTCATATTAAGCTCTTTGACTCAAGAAATCATGATGAATATATTTTTTTTAATTATGCTCGTATGATTAAATGCTTATTGATGAACTGCATTTAATGCTTAAATAAAACAAGATCATTTAGTAATGTTCCTTTATTTCTTTTAGAATATTTCTGTGTCGAATTATTAATTGCCCATAGCTACTACGTTTTTATATCACCTTTCGTGTGTAATTCTTGATACAAACTAATATATTTTTGCAACCCCAATGTACCGCTGGAGAAGGTACCCTATGACTTGATTGAATGTATTTCGACGCCACCGACCGTTGCGTCGACGCGACTTCAAAAAACGTTCGCGAGTACTGGCCCTTAAAATGCGGATGTTACTCAGGATGCATTAAATATGTTAAAATACTCGATAGGCATTTCTTACTAAATTTACGTTAAGAAATATTTTATTAAACTCGGATTGCATGATCCGTCATTTATAAAAGTATTTAAAATACCTATGTCTGACACCTGTATGCACCGTACACGTTTAATCCAGATCAAGGGTTTAATCGCGTTTAGTACCAGTTTTAGCTATGCACCGTAATAAAAATCATTCTTAATCCGATCTTATTCTAATCCGTCAATATCGGAGGATCAAATTGTTAATCGAGATTTTCTTACGTCAAAAAGATGTCAACGGTTTGTCAGTATATTTGGAACTGTCTATTTGCGTTTATTTATTTTATTTAAATTTTAATAAAAAACAAATAGCATACCAGCTTTTCTTGAAAGATGACAAAGATTCTAGACAAAATTACGAGAGAAGTGAATATGTTTATACGATGGGCAACTTTGTAATTTTTGAGAGATTTTTTACATTCTAACGTTACATCATAATTCTGTAGTTAGATGGGAAACCCAGATATGTTGAAAAAGGTAAAAATAAGTAAGCAATACATATAATATTTATGTGATTTTGTCCACTTTTAAATACTGATATGTTAAATCCCTATAGTTTTGAACATGCACAGTGTAGGGAAAGTACAGTTCATCAAATTTCTAGAGGCTTTCGACGGCTAGACAGAGAAAGCACTACTGACAGGCATCCCGACGGATTTACGCAATGAAAGTACACTCTGCGCATCAAGTATTTCACTATTTCATTCAGACGTAAATGTCAGATGTAAATTTCGCTAAAACATTTCTTTTATTTTCGTTTGTGTTTTTTGCTCATTACAGTTTAATAGAACCTAAGTATGGAGTTTAATAACAAATTAAGAGGCCGCGTGATTAACAGTCAATCTCGCGAAAAAATAGCCAATGTTATAGAGTTTATGAGAAGAGAAGGAAACTTTAATTCACCTTCAATACCATTTAAAAATGTAAATGATCGTGTTGCTGCAGCCACAGGAGTATCTAAAAACACTGTCGTCCGCATTTCTGGAGAGAAAAAAAGAATCGATAACCGTGAGATATCGGAATTTTCATCACCAAGAAAAACCATTAAAAAACCAAAAACAGTTAATGATATAGATGAAGCTGCACAAGAATCAAATTTTATTTTTTTATTATTAGATAACTATTTTTGTTTCTGAGTTGTGTTCATTTACAGGCTCAATTTTTTTCCGTTTCTCCTTTTTGATTTTATATGGGGTTTCAAGTTGTTTTTGACTTATTTCGACGTAAATCACAACAACACACTTTTTTAATAAAGTAAACAAGTGTTAAGAGGTATATGTACGTGTAAACTACAATTACAAAAAATTGATATGAAACCCATGAAACCACCAACAAAAATGTTCCGTACTAGAACATGGTGTCATTCGTCGAGATAATTTATCGTTTTGTTTAATAGATCAAGAAATGTAAATATTCCCGTTATTTTTTATAAAATTATAAGAGAAATAAATTTTTTTCTAAATAGTATAGTTTATTATTTTGTAGAAAAACAAAATTTCGAAAATTTTAGTAATGTTTCAGAAACAACCGTTATTAATAATAGGTACCATTTTCCTTAATAAGGTAGAAATAAAATATAAACTATTTCCACGATTTACAAAGGCCTACAAAAAAATTATAGGTATTTTCCGCTATCCTATAAAATTTATATTTTCTGACTCAATTTCAAAAGGTTGAAGGAATTCCAAAACATCTTTTATGGCATAATAATTATTTTCAATTCTACATACTATCTTTAGCTGCTTTTAAAAACGTTCTAAGAAAGTCCAATCAGACCAATTCAATCCCTAAACTATTCCACACTTTTAAAATTTAATTACCTAAAAATATTAAAAACTATTTAAAATAACTTGTTTAGCAGACTGTACAATAGCTATCTTAGTCACACGTAGCGCGTTCTCTGTCTGGGCGTCGAACACCTCTAGAAATTTGATGAACTGTATTCATATAGGTATATCGTTTTGCATAGAAAAGCTTGAAATACAGCACTTTGTATGTATAAATGTTAAAATTACCAAAAATGAACTTAATGGTTTTGCCATCCAACTATAGAATTATTTTTTTTTAAATTCATTTGACATTCCTTTTCACCTTGTGTAAAATTCGGTATGCGTTTTACGGTGTGTTTACGATTTTGGTACATTTAAAAATAGGACTTCTATCTTCCACGGCCTCTTATCCTTTAACATACATTTCTCCTGTCCAAATCTGAAGTTTTCTTCTTCTGATTTTTGTAAATTTATAGAAAACCAGTGTTGTCAGATTACTAAACTAGATTATCTAATCCGTAGCCGGTGCATAGAAAATAACCACTAGTCCTTTAAACGAGATCTGCAAATCTGGATTAAATTTTAAAACGGTGCATATGGGCGTAAATATGATACTAAACGCGATTTGACCCTTGATCTGAATTAAACGTGTACGGTGCATACAGGCGTAAGAGACATAACAATATTTGGTCCATCTACATTGGCCTGGTGTAACTACCCGTTTCCCAGATGAAATTTTGTATCAGTGGGTCATTAACCCTAATAATACCGATCTGCCAGAAACATCCCATTTGGGTTCCATGTATATTTCTATGTTTCTGACATAAATGGTACGTCCCTACGATGTCTCTAAAGAAACGTTTCTGGAATGATTTCTCAAGAACGTTTTAGAAACATCGTAATTATGTATAGGTATTCTATTTTCGGTTTAAATATTATTTTGATGTAACAATAAATTATAAAATTACTGCAGTCGCCAGAAATCTAAAATAATATCAAACTTCAATATTAAATTTGAACATTTTGGACAATATTTTTATTTCACAAAATAACTGCTACAGGTCAAATTTATCTTTTTTACTTCCTTTAAAAAAGAGTGCAAAACAAATACGACAGCGATGAATATACCCTTCCTTCTGACTCACTAGGAGAGTTCGGTTAATTCTCCGCGAGCTAAAAAATACACTATTGACAGAAGCCCTTGTGATGAAATCTATTTCTTTGCATTGAAAGAGTAGCACTGAGCTACAGTACTTATGAAAATATCGTTCCATTTAAACAAATTGTATAGATGGAATGATATTTCCGATGAAAAGGAATAGACCTCATATTTGTTTTGCTCGCGGAGTATTAACCGAACACGTCTACCGTATCCAATGACAATATTGACATATGACAGACAGTTCATTCATTGCGTTCGGTCTGCCACGTTCTTTTAACTTCTTTAACACTTTTTACTCCAAACGACCCTTTTAGCGTTCGGTTTAGTCCGATTAGTGACAGTTTAACACGCTTAAATGTCATTTAAAAGCACCCTAAAAAACTCCGCGTTTGTCCCGCTCCAGCCCTTGACTATCCGAACTCGCCTATTAGTATTGAAAGTTAAAAATTAACCTATGTTTCGCCTTCTTACAGTGTTGCCGTTGCTATTACAATTGTAATAAATCTATTACTAAAAAGATACACTAGTACGTTATTACGACTTTTAAGGAAAAACGAAAAATCTATTACTATTTAAAATATCGAAATTTTATGAGTGGCTCCATCTAAGTTTCAGAGGCCATGCTTAAAATATTTTAGAAATCTATACATTTATGTCTGTTTTCTTGTTTCAACAAACCCAAGATAGGCGTCATTTTATTATATATTTTTTTGTTATGGTCATTTTTTAGTTTAGTAGGGGATTACCACCAGCCTCCAGCATTTTTGCATAAATCATATCTTGTTTTTAATAACGTATAAGCCCTTATTTTATATTTAAAATGGACAAGTAAATACGACTATAGCTATTTATACATGTAATAACTCCTCATTTAATGTTTATGTTTAATATCAACATGTACTTTGTTTTATTTATAGATTTATCATAAAAAAATCAAGTGATGTTAATGCGCCTTCTGGATCTGGATTACAAAATCCAATATTGAAATCCGATTCAGAAAATAAGGACATATCTGATGAGTCTGATCAGACTGGAATTGAATCTTATTCAGTCAACAAAAGAAAAAAGTTATATAAACAGAAATTTACAGGAAAATGGGAAGATAGTGATCCGTCCAGAAAAGAATGGCTAGTTAAATCCAAAAAACAAATGATGTGTAAGATATGTAATAAAGAATTATCTGGCGGAATTACTCATATTAATAGACACAGTGCCACAAAAATGCATATTCGCAACATGAATGCTGCTAAGAAAAGCAGAAAAATTACGGATATCATAATTCCTGATAAAGAAAAGAAACTGAGGAAAAATGAAAAAGTTGCAGAACTAAAACTCATTATGTTTATAGCAGAACATAACTTACCATTAAAAACATTAGATCATTTAACAAAATTAATCCCATCAGTGTGTCCAGATTCGGAAATTGGCAAGCAATTGCAATGTGGAAGAACAAAAGCAACCAATATATGTTTGAAATCAACTGGTCCTTTTAGTTTTAAACAAGTTATATCAGATTTAAAAAAAAAACACATTTTTCTTTAATAATCGATGAAACATCAGATATAAGTATGTCCAAATGTTTAGCAGTTATTGCTAGATATTTTTCAAAAAATAAAATAAAATATAATTTCTTACATTTAATAGAATTAACCCAATCAAACTAAGAGGGTATTTTTAATGCAGTAACGACATTACTTAATGAAAATAATGTTCCTATTGAAAACATGATAGGATTTGCTACAGCCAATTGCTCAGTAATGATGGGTGACTAATCCGGGGTAAAGGCAAGGTTTCGAGAGAAAAATCCCAATAATTACATTTCTCTGCATAAAGTATATATTGGAGCTCAATCAGATTTACTAATAAAACAGTCAAATTTAAATAATTCTCAAATATCACTAGTTAAAGTTAATTTTCTTAACTTTTATGTAGAACTTTGTAACCAAATTAGAGCTAGATTTAATTTCAATGACCCAATTTTAAAAATAATAAAAATTTTAAATCCCAACATAGTGCTTTCAGGTTCAGTAGATTCTATAGTTAATTTTCAAATGTATTTTCCGAATTTAATTGAAAATATTGAAAATGTAAATGATGAATATGGCGATTTCTTCAAGACTTTGAAGAAATATTAAATTACAAAAATTTATCCCTAGGTGAATTTTGGGGTAACATATTTGAAATAAAAAATTCACTGGATGAACCAATGTTTCCAAATTTAAAAAAATTAATTTCTGCTTTATTATCATTACCACATTCTTCTACAGCAGCAGAAAGAATTTTCTCTCAATTAAATAACATTAAAACCAAATTAAGAAATCGTTTGAATGTGGAAACATGTAATTCATTAATTTTAACGAAGCAGTTATTGAATGAAAATAACTTACAATTTTAAGCCAAATGACGCTTTGTTAAATTATAACGTAAATGATAATGATAATTTACAATATACAGAAGATTTAACATTTTAAACATTTATTCACCTTTATTACTTGTTTTTGTTTGAAATAAATTTTTATTTTTTAAAATTTTGGTTTTTCTTCATTATACTTTTTGAAACATAATATTTCTATTAACAAAAACGATATATTTGATAATACGAAGTTTTATTCTTAAATTTATTTGATATTAGTTTTGGTACATTTATGTTACTTTAAAATATTATCTATTACGATTCTATTACCTTTAGGTTCAAAATTCTATTACGAAAAAAATAATTGGTGTGGCAACACTGCCTTCTTATAATAAAGTTTGGAAAAGTTTAAAAGTAATAAACATCTTGTCTATAAACTTTTAAATAAACTAAAAGTGATAATAGGCGGCCGGATTGACGTGTATAGTTTGTACGTAAAGGTACATAAAAAATAATTTCCAATATTCCAATTCGAAGTTTACTCAGGCTTGGCCAATGCAGGAACAATCGTTTTACGTGCAAGATATTCAAGCCAAAATGAAGAAGGTAACTTAATTTCCTTTAACAAAAGTATCTTTTTTACATTCTAATCATTATTTCTTTATTTGTTAACTTTAAAAATAAATATTTTAGGTAGCAATAATGTGTGTGAATTTATTAGAAGATGCATAGCTCCCCTCAAGGAACGAGTTGTGTAAGTTGTTTTCTTTCATTGGAAAAAAGAAGACGCCAAGTTAAAAATAGCTAAAGCCATTATGAGTAATCATTTTATCTTAATATCAACTGTTTATATTGTCATTTAATTGAAACATTTTCAGATACGTTAAATTGGTAAACAAAAAGGAAATGGAAATTAAAATAGGTGACTGCTTGTGAAGGGCTCCGGAAAGAAATAGACCCAATGAATCAGAACGTAATAATTAACATTTTTTATTTTTGTGTCAAAACAATTTTTTTAAATAAATATTTATGAAAAAGTAATAGATTTGATTATCCTACTAAAAAAACGTTTAGGACATTTCTGGAACGTTCCAGCAATAGTATAAAAAACTTACCTAAGAGGTTTGAGCAACATCGCAGGATGTTCCACAAACGTCTCTAATACGTTACAAATGATGACATAGTTATTGCCAGAAACATCTCAGGTACGTTTGAGGGAGGATAAGAAACATGACAGAGACGTTTCTAATATACCAAGTGCATGTTTCTGGAACGTTCGTGTAACAATACTGTGCTATAAGGGATGCAGGACCTATTTAAAAATGTAACTATAGATTTTGGGTTTTTGTTAGTTGTAAGAAACCCCATTTTCAAGGTATTTCATGCAATCGTTAAAATAATGATTAATATTATTTTATTCTCGGAATTAGTTTTATATTTATGCTCCACCTTCAGTTATAATTTTTATATATCCGCACTTCTAATACCCCGCATAAATTTTTATATTGTACATTTTTCTTTTAGGCGCAAAATAAACTCCCCAATTTTTTTTTACATAAAAGTAAGATTAATTAAAAAACAGTCATATTATAAATGAAAAATTTATTGAAACTCTAAAAATTTGTTTTGTTACACACTAAAAACAATATCGACCCAGCATTAATGCAATAATGAGCTCTTTTTAAAGCATTTTTCATAACTTTCTCCAACATTTCAGGTGAAATTCTGTCAATTTCTTCCCGGATGTTGTCTTTTAATGCTTCTAGTGTTCGAGGATTATTTAAAAATACTCTATCTTTGAGATAACCCCATAACCAAAAATCTGGAACAGTTAAATCGAGAGACCTTGGCGGATATGCAATATCGGCCTTTCTCGAGATAAGGCGTCCAGGAAAAATTCTGGTAATCGACGAATTATTTTGATAAAAAAATTTTACGATTTCAGCACGTTCTCGAGGCGTATATCGATTCATAATGAATTTCCCAAGTATCTACTTTACAACTGACAGAAAGACTCGAACAGATGTCAACTACAAACGAAACCATGACAACATTCCATAGGGTACTTGATTTTGCGCCACCTTGTATAAATATTTTTAAAAATAAAATTGAAATAAATCGCCATGGTGCGAATTCTTGATTTTTGTTAATTTTTCAAGGAGCCGGACCTTGTCCGAAGTTGCAAATTTATCAGATTGTTAAGAAAAATAATATTTACATTTGAAAATTTTCAAAACTTTTGCGTTTTTTTTCGACAAAAAAGATTGCAAATTGGAATAGCTGTTCCAAAAACTTGTATCAGTTATGTGAACGGTTTGCAGCACTTTTGCAATTTTTTGTTTATGATATAAAGTAAAACACTAAAAATCATTTTCCGAAATTTCAAAAAAGTTGCAAAGCTGATATAATGTTGAAAATAATACAGTATATATTGCTCAAGTTTGCAGCCCTTTTGCAATTTTTTTAAGAAAGTTATAATAAATTTTAATTTTTTGGAATTATTAATATGTTCCGGACCTCAGAAAAAAGTTGCAAAATTAAATTTACAATTATTTTAATTTAATAAATATTCCAACAAAGTTTGAAAACTTTTGTAATTAATGTGACTTGATTATCTCTAATGACTGACCTATTAATTATTCTGCGTGGTTTAGATACCAAAAGTCAAAATCCTTTTTCGAGTACTTTAAAAAAACTCCACATCTTAAGATGTCTTTACGCCTAGGCACACTTCATGAACGGTTTTCAAAATTAAAATTAACGCCAGAGAGTATATTTTTCCCGAAACCTTGTACCGACTTTAAATTAAAACATGATCTTATAGTATGAGAGCCCACTGCAAATTTCGACCGTCATCTGATAACGAAATTAAATATGCTCCAAAGGCATGTAACAACATCGTACTTCACCAAATTGCATCTGTGCCAATCCCTATCCTGAGCAAAGTGGTTAAAAAAAATTATTTTATATTCAAAAAATCACATAGGTAAGACATGACAGCGACAATTATGTTTTCCCTGAAAATTACAACCCTAATTCATTGTGAAACTGTAACCACTTGGATGTTTGCTAGGCTAGGACCACCCTGTCATGATTCACGAGTGCTACTCATATTTCGTAGAACGATACGTCGGACTGGGTCGCATAAGAATATTTGGCGATAAACCCGGCATTCTTTCATAGATATTCATTCGATACGTTTCATTTTATGTATTATTATTCTTAACACCGATTAAATTCGATTCTATATTAAAATCCGATTTATTTCATTTAAAATTAATTAACATAGTTTACAAACCTAGCTTTTAAACCTAAATTATTAATATTTTTACCTACCTTTTAAATTATGTTTATGTGTGAAAGGAAGAAGGATGGCATTGTATAGACCATTTGCAGAGATAGTCAATAATAATTATAAACTCTTGTTAGACAATTCTTTTAAACCATAATCATAGTAGTTTTTTTGTCGTTTCTATGATAACCTGTAAAAATGAATCACAACAATAGGCATAGAAATAAATTTTTAAATCGGCAAAAACTCATTCATATTTTTAATGATTTTTACCTACTAATCGTTGATAGATGTTTTTGTGCGATGTTAAGAGGAAAAAAATGTTTCCTTTTAACGATATACTCAATCTATCTAAATAACACCGAAAAAATTAAAGGGGTGATTGTGTGATGAAAATTAATGTGAGTGTTTGGTATAAAATTTTTTGAAAAAACCCTCCCCGGAAAAGTTACACCCCTTCGAAAATAAAAAAAAATAATGGTTTTTCTTTTTTATTTTCCCTGTATATCAAGCTAAAGACACGAAACTTGCTAAACATTATCTGTTAATAAAAGTATACTTTCTGAAATTTTTTCAACCTTGAAGTATGCTTAGAAGGGGTTGAAATAATCAACCCCTACGATATTTTTTCTTACAATTTTTTTTTAGATGAAAATTTTTTCTTTAAAAAAGTATGACTGAAAAGCCCAATTCATTGACTAACTTTTTTAACTCTACAAGTTTTTTCTAAAACTTTAACTGTGCTTTGCATAAAAACATTAATACTGATACCAGGATTGTGTAGTGTCATTTTCTGTTACCCATCTTATTGTTTCACAAGTTTTATGATTGTGTATTGTAGGAAATATTAGTTGATTGAAAATATGAATGCATATTCGAATTTGGAAATGGCAGATATGCATTTTACATACGGTCGTGCTAACGGTAATTCATTGGAAGCGCAAAGACTTTATGCTGAACAGTACCCACAGCGTAGACTACCCCATCATACTACGTTCACAACTATTCACCGACAATTGCGGGAACGTGGTAATTTTGAAAAAGGAAGTTATGATTCTGGTCGTACTAGAGAAGTTAGAACTGCAGCTGTAGAAGAAGCCGTACTTAATTCAATTGAAGAATTCCCAGAAACTAGTACCAGGAGAATAGCTCGTGTCTTACATGTAAGCCATTCCGTTGTTTTTAGAATTTTAAAAGAACAAATGTTGTATCCCTATCATCTTCAACGGGTGCAGGCGTTAATGATTCGAGATTTTTTACCCCGTGTGATTTTTTGTCAGTGGCTTATTAATATGATTGGTCAAGCACCACAGTTCTTAGGTAATATTTTATTTACTGACGAGGCGATTTTCTCAAGAGACTGTATTAGAAATTTTCACAACAATCACCTTTGGGCTGATGAAAATCCTCATGGCTTTTTTGAAGGAAATCATCAGTATCAATTTTCATTAAACGTGTGGCTCGGAATTATTGATAATCATTTAATTGGTCCCCATTTTCTTCCGCTACGATTAAATGGTGAAGCATATTGTCATCTCCTTGAAGAATTACCTGTTCTTCTTGAAGAGGTTCTCATTCAAATTAAAAGATCAAACGAACTTACCTTAAGTGAAGTTCGATCTTAATTATATGTAGGTCTCATCGAAATAAATAATAGAACAAATGTAGTACCCCCGGTATGTATGGAATCACACAATATTCAAAGCTTTACGAAAAAAAAACCCTGTTATCGCCTTTCACCTGCGGGCCTCTGCCAGCTATTATTGTCATTTCTTTAAAGCTGTTTGTTGCATCGAAAAGGGAATATTCTTAAGGTTATAGTTTGGGCAGGGAGGGTGTTATTTATTTCGATGAGACCTACATATAATTAAGATCGAACTTCACTTAAGGTAAGTTCGTTTGATCTTTTAATTATATTTCGGTCTCATCTCATAAATAATAGAACAAATGTAGTTGTTTAAAGTTTATTAACGATGCAACAAAATGAGTAACTATATTTCCATAATTTATGGTAAATGAGAACAAAAATAATATAATAGGCTTATACTAACATTAATAATAATATACAATATAACAATTTTTTCTTTTTACTCAGTAAAAACTGCATGTAAAAAGTTGTTGGTAGGTTTTAATGGTCTCTGATAAAAATTTGCAAAGGTTTTTGAGTTATCAGACCAGCCCGCTGTCAATCTTATTACATCCATATTTACCCCTTTTCTGGCCGCCGCAGAAGTAGAAGCGTGTCTTGTACTATGAGGGGAAAATATAGATGTGTCAATGCTGCTCTTTTCAAGAGTTCGTTTGACCATCTGCTTAGTGTTTGACTAGTAGCGTTTTGGTGAGGTTTTTTGAATGATATGAATAAGTTGCTAGCATTGTTTTTCCTTAAATTTTTGGTTTTATCTAAGTAGGTTAACATTGTTTTGGCCACACAGATAGAAGGATCTTCTTTAAAGAATGGTAAAAGTAAGGTTGGTTGCAATTTATTTAGGCCTGATGTTTTTATCCTCTTTGTAATTCTAATTGTAATTCCTTTCGAATCACTAACAATATTAACAATTTCAATATGTGCCATGGTTTGTAATCTTTGTCCCGTTCCAATTGCTAGTAATGTTATAAGCTTATAACTAAGTTGTTCCAAGTTTAGCGGTTCTTTAAGTGTTTTAATATAATTTAATACCGTTGTTGGATCCCAAGTAATGGTGTATTTTGGTTTTGTTGTCCGTTTGTTAAAGACACCTTTAAAAAATCTTTTGACCCTGAAATCTGATGCCAATTCTGGTCCTACAATTTGAGCTATTGTAGATCTATAAGAGTTTAGTGTTCCGTAGGTTGCCCCGTTATGGAAATAATGAGTGAGAAATTGCAGCACTAACGGAACTGACACCATATAAGTGTCCCATTTTTTGTGTTGACAGAACGACCACCATAATTTTAATCCTGTATTATATTGCTTGATTGTTGATTCAGTTATGCTGGCCATACAAATATCCCTTGCTGATTCGGGAACTTCTCCTCGGGTTAAAGCTTCCCAGATAAGTGCCCTACCACCAGGAAAATGCTTTTCCACAGCGGATGAGGAGTCCTATCAAAAGAAAGAAGTAAAGATTTATTTGGTTTCAGGTGAATGGGTTCTTTTGTGAGTAGCGATTTAAAGAGAGGATACCATGGCTGAGTTGTCCAATTTGGGACTATCAAGATACCAGATGCGTTATCATTTATAATTTTTTGCAATACTTTTAAAATTAAACAAAAAGGAGGAAATGCATAAAAATAAAATTTGCTCCAATCTAGTGTGAACGCATCAACAGCCCAGGCCTCTGGATCCCTCCGCCAAGATACAAATTTCTCACATTTTTTGTTTATTCTACTAGCAAACAAGTCAACGTCTGGTTTATTAAATGTTTTAATTATTTTAAGAAATTCTGTTTGTTTAAGTTCCCATTCAGTCTCTTTTTCTATTTTCCGTGACTCGTCATCCGCTTCAAAATTGTCTTTTGAATTTATGTAACTTGCATAAATATAATTATTTCTTACCTCACACCACTGTCATATTTCTCTTGCTAGATGGTTAAGCTGTGGGTACTGAATGCTACCCATTCGATTAATGTAGGATATTGCAGTGGTGTTATCAATTTTGCATAATATATCACAGTTTTTTATGTGATTTGCAAAGCATTTCAGTCCAAAAAATGATGCAAGGAGTTCTAGATAATTAATATGTGATTCTTTTTCTTTAACATTCCACAATCCGTGTGACTTTACCGATCCATTACAAATGCCCCATCCGGTTTTGCAGGCGTCTCAAAAAATTTCTAGCTGAAATTTTAAAGGTTTTAATGTGTTGTACCCTGCAGATATATTATTTAACCACCAATTAAAATCATTTTGCAAATCAGATGGGATTTTCATAATGGCGTTATAGTTTTCGTTATTTTCCTGAAGAGCTACAAACTTAGCACGTTCAAATGCCTTTGTATAACCCCAACTATATTTTATGGCCGGGCATATAGAAATTAGAGTTCCTATAAAACTGGCAAATTCTCTTATTTTGCATTGATTTTTTGAACTGAACTGCTTAACAAGATTTCTAACTTTTTCTCTTTTTTCTGACGGAGGAAAAACTGTCATAGATTCTGAATTGTAAATGAAGCCTAAGAATTTTTGCTGAAGTTTTGGCTGAAGTTTGCTTTTTTCATGGTTTACTATAAATCCCAAGGAAACCAGTAACTTTATGGTTGTTTGAACGTTGTTTTTACAATCTGAAAACGATTTTCCAATTAGAAGTAAGTCGTCTAAATAAATAACTGATGTTAAGTTCTGTTCTCTTAGTTTTCTAATTACGGGTTTCATTAATTTTGTGAACACTAGTGGGGCACAATTAAGGCCAAATGGCATGCAGTTAAACTGATATAATTTTCCTGCGAACTGAAATCTTAAAAATTTTCTATGTATTTTTGCAATAGGCAATAAAAAATAGGCATCCTTGAGATCTATAGTAGACATGTAGCATTTATGACTTATGAGTTTTGTTACCGTTTTATGATCTTCCATTTTAAAGTGATTTGTTTTGATAAATTTGTTTAATTTAGACAAATTTAGGATGAGTCTTTTGGATCCATCAGGTTTGGGCCTCAAAAAAATATTTGAAAGGTATTGATGGATTGAAGGCTTAACTATGCTAACGGCTCCCATTTTTAATAAATGGTTAATAGAATTTATAATCATGTGTTTCTCTGAACATGACCATTTTTGTTCATTGGGCACTACTGTTTGAATTGGATTTTTAATAAATGGGAGTTTTAAGCCTTTAATCCACAATAGGACTTTTTTATCATTTGTTATTTTTTGCCATTTTTGAGAAAAATATTTTAACCTTCCGGCTGTGACACTAACTTTTTTTAGTTCCTCCTCAAATTTTTCATCTGAGTTCCCTTCCTGTATTCCTGGTATCGATTCTGAGGGGGATACCGATTCTGGAGGGGACATCGGTTCGATGTGTCCTTGTACTGCTTGTAGCGACTCTGCATGGGAATTCTGGTTTTTTGTTGTCTGCTCTGGCGATTTCCCTGTATTGACCGGGGCAGACTCCTGAAGTTTAACTGCTGACTTGTTTTATCAGTGGGTTGCTTTAATAATATTTTGCTAGACTGCTCTAGACTTTTCGAGGAATTTATGATCTCCTCTAGATCTTTACCAAACAACCATTCATCAGTCTTAGCGGAGTCCAAAGTTTCTTTTAATTTTGAATTTAAATTAATTGAAATAAGTTCTTTCCTCGACTTGTTCTCTTTATTGATAACGTCTAGTAAAAGTCTTCCTGCATCACTTAAGGCCTGAATATATTTTTTATCTCCCTCGTTTTCCAATAGTTCTGATAAGACTGAACCTATTGCAGTTATGCTGGCGCATATTTGATTTTTTCATCTCTGCGAAGTACCATATGGTAGCGCTTGTCTGAAGATGCCCCCGCAACTAATTTGTTTATTTTAGGAGCTGCGTTGTTGCAGTTTTCCGGAGTGGGGTATTTTTCAAGCAGTTCCATTTTCTCATCTTCTGTCATACCATTTATTAAGACATTGTTCCATCTTGACGCTAGATCTTTTTGTATGGGTGGTCCTTTTAATTTTTCTTTAATTGAATCTTTCCCAAGCAATGATAACATTTCTTGATTCAATGTTGGACTACTTTGGTTGACTTCTATGGTTTGCTTTTGACTATTATCAATTTGGGCATTATCTTCTGTAAAGAATGCTTTGTTTTAGATTTTTTTTTTTTTTATATATATAGAGGCGCCCCCCCTCCTTTTTTTATATATATAAAATTAAATAAAATTATTTTTCTCATACTAATAATAATACTTTCCCTAATCTCAAGAGTGAATTTCAACCCCTGAAGCTGACTGACTTGTGTTGGTGAAGGAAGGACTATTATTATTTGCAGTGTCATAAGATGACATCACTATCAGAAATGATACGTAGCTCATCAAAAGCAAAATGTTTTAGAAAATATAAATTTTTCTTATCTTTGTATTCTGACATCACAACCAGAATTTAAAACAGTCATCGAATAAGTGTTTACCCGATGTTATAACAGTACATTAAAGTATTTCAAAATCAGTAAAAAAAAATATATTTATTATCATGAAACAAAATGATATAGTACGCACCCTGTACATATTATATCCAATATACATTCTCAAATTGGTATTCCGAGTATTATGACTACACATTATAGTACCCTCAAATAGCATTACTCTGACATCACAATCAGAAATTGTTTTTTATTTGAAAAATTAAGCATTTTTCCCTTTTATATTCTGACATCACAATCAGGACATGTATTGTTATAAGAATTAAATTGTTCCGACATCACAATCGGAATTTATAACTGTCATCAGCTAAGAATTTTTCTGTTATCACAAACGAGCAAAAAATTGAATTTAATTTTACTATAACGAAATAAAAGGATAATGTACCTTCACATATAGATTTATCGGAGTCAGCACTACTGTGCGTGATATCCAAATTCTCATTTTTTTTCATTGAAGACTGGCTAACATCGTCTCTACTATTGTCACTATCGCTGCTAGATTCAGTACATTCGATGCGCCTTCGTTTTCTAGAGAGAGGATTGCGGCTGTTTTTTTTTTTTTTTTTTTTTTTTTTAATAATATTTCTATGCTTTTTTCCAGTCTATTAAGCCTTTCACTGGTTTCTGAACTGTTTTCCTTGCGTTTTCTTTTATGTTTCGGCATATTAACACCTAAAACGAAACGTAAAGCACCGCGCACAATATTTTAATCACGGAGTTTAAAATTTTAAATTTTTACACCGTGTTTGTTGATTCCACACACAACAGAGAATGACAATAATAGCTGGCAGAGGCCCGCAGGTGAAAGGCGATAACAGGGTTTTTTTTTCGTAAAGCTTTGAATATTGTGTGATTCCATACATACCGGGGGTACTACATTTGTTCTATTATTTATGAGATGAGACCGAAATATAATTAGGCAACATTTATGGTTTATGCACGATGGTGCACCAGCTTATTTTAGTATACGTGCAAGAACTCACCTGAATGAGGTGTATGCCAATCAATGGATAGGTCGAGGAGGACCTGTACACTGGCCAGCCCGCTCCCCTGACCTTAATCCTTTGGATTTTTGCATATGGGGATATCAGAAATCTTTGATATACACAAACCCAGTTGAAAATATCGATGATCTGCGAAACCGCATTGTAGCAGAGTGTGAAACTATAAGAAATTCTCCAGGAATATTTTATCGTATACGCAATTCTATGAGGAAAAGGGTAGATGCTTGTATTGAAGCTGAAGGCGGTCATTTTCAACATTTATTATAATTGTATTGTCGATATTCGACAGGTTTTTGTTCATTATTTGTTCACTTTTGTTTTTAGTTGTAGAAGTCTTAAGAATCATAATTTGGTTGGCTGTTGTTTAAAAAAATGCTATTTTACATGAGCTTATTTATTTTTTTCTCATAAATGCTTAAGATTTCGAAAAAAACTTGTGGAGATAAAAAAGTTGGTCAATGAATTGGCCCTTCAGTCATACTTTTTTAAAGAAAAAAATTTCATCTAAAAAAAAGTTGTAAGAAAAAATATCTTAGGGGTTGAAATAATCAACCCTTTCTAAGCATACTTCAGGGTTGAAAAAATTTCAAAAAGTGTACTTTTATTGACAGATAATGTTTACCAAGTTTCGTGTCTTTAGCTTGATATACAGGGAAAATAAAAAAGAAAAACCTTTTTTTTTTTTTAATTTTCGAAGGGGTGTAACTTTTCCGGGGAGGGTTTTTTCAAAAAATGTTATACCAAATCTCACATTAATTTTCATCAAAGAATCACCCTTTTAATTTTTTCGGTGTTATTTAGACACACCCTGTATGTATATCAAGATATATTTGAATGATAGTTTCTGGAAAACTTTAAGGGCAAACAAAATTAGCGCTGTCATGCTTTATGTAATTTTTTTAAAATAAAAAAATTTTTTAGAGCCACTTTGCTCAGGATTGGGATTGGCACAGGTGCCATTTGGTAAAGTACAATATTTTTACATGCTTTTGAGGTATATTTCATTTCGTTATCAGATGACGGTAAAAATTTGCAGTGGGCTCTTGGGCTATTAGTAAAATTTTATCTTAAACATAAAAAACAGCCTACTATGTATTAAAAATGTAAACAAATTTTTTTACCATATTTATTCGTATATAAACGAATAGTTTTATACTGTTAAAAACCCTTAACTGTTATTATAATTAGTTAATCACTTACCTTTGGCAATATGAAGAAAGGAGAAAATACATACTCCTAAAAACAAAAAGGTGAATAACCCATACATTTTAATTCAATAGTTTGCTTCAAACAGCCCAGTTTCTTGTACGAGTATACGAATGGAATCCAATACTATACCATTTAACATTGCAATATTCTTACAGTATAAGAAATATATTTCCATTGGCGTTACCTACACGACTCTAAGGAGGTATTTCTTTCGAAGTAATAAAAAATAAGTACCTACCATTTATTAAAAAAATACAGTATTCGATTTAAAAATAAAATAGTTATTTTTGTATTAGGCGCATAAAAATATTATTTTTTTTTAACTAATTTAACTATTCATTTTAGATGGATTAGAAACTTGAAAGTGAAAGTAAGATGAAAGATGTGACAAACGCTGCAATTTCAATTATATGTCACCAGCCAAGTTCAAATTACTATAAAAGAAAATATAAAATCGTTGATATTGTGACTGGCTTCTGCCAGGGACCCGGACCGAAATGAAATTGACGGTTCGGTTCTGTTCCGGTTCTTATCACATTTAAAAAAATCCGGTCCGGTACGGTTCCGGTTCTCAAAAAAAAATTTCGGTTCGGTTCGGTCCGGTTCTACCAAATTTTTTGCGGTTCGGTTCAGTTATTTCGGTTCTATTTATTTTTTTATAGTAGGTATGTACAGGGTTATTCATTATAAATTATCCACCCCTTATTATCGTTATTGCATATTGAAAAAAAAAGTTTCAAATAAAAGTTGTTTGGTTATAACTGTTTTTTGTTAAAATTCTATCAAATGTACAGTAGCGTGCAGATTTTCGGGGATACCTTGTATATTTTTACATTTTTATAATCCTCTCAACGAGCTGATTTCAACGATGGATCACACTTGATGTCTAATCTGGATAATAAACATCTACATCAGCCACCTGAAAAATCACATTTTTTTTAGTCAAAAGTCAGATGATATTTCCAATTTCCAAAAATGGGATTTTTCATGTGGCTGTAGATCCTTTATTATCCAGATTAGACATCAAGTATGATACATCGTTGAAATCAGCTCATCGAGAGGATTATAAAAATGTAAAAATATACAGGGTATCCCATTTAAAAAATTTATTATTTGTATCCCCTGAAATCTGCACGCTACTGTACATTTGATAGCAATTTAACAAAAAACAGTTATAAGTTATAACCACTCAACTTTTATTTGTGACTGTTTCTATAGGCAATAATACCGATAATAAGGGGTGGGTAATTTATAATGTATAACCCTGTACAATCTAACAGGATAAGATTGACTTGTAAAGGCCAAATGCCCAATAGTATGAACGTATTTAAGGCCTATTAAAAAGACAATATATATTATGAAATTATATATTCCGTACAGTTTTATGAAAAAGACACAAGAACCGAAAAAAAACCGAAAAAATTCATTTTTATTTCGGTTCGGTACGATCCGGTCCATAAAAAATATTTTTAATATATTATCGGTTCGGTTCGGTTCCGGTCCATCTAGAACATTTCGGTTCCGGTCCGGTTTTCGGTTAATAACGGTTCGGTCAGGGTCCCTGCTTCTGGCCTCACCTGCTGTGAAGGAGGAAGTTGTGTTTGGCGCTGAGATGGTGAAATCTGAACAAGGGTTGCTCAGGTGCCAGTTATGCTAATGTAGTTTGCTCTGCGACCCTGTAGTGCACCGACTATATGTTCTAAGAGTACACCAGACTGTACTCAAAGTAGACTCAGTGGAGTTAAAAATACCTCCAGGCGGTCACCGCTAATAGGGTAGCCAGTAAAATACAATAAATGAAAATATACTACCTCACACCTTGTACCCTATGGTAGCCTGAAATAAACTGTTGAGAACCGGTAATAAAAGAAAAGAAACACCAAAATTAATAATAAAAAATAATTTAAAATAAAATAAAAACACTATAAAAAACTGAGAAAATGAATTTTTAATTAAAAATTATTTTATTAAATCAAAAGAAATAATTCAAACGGTAATGACAGTACTCCCTGTATAATAGAAAATTAATTTTCAAATAAATAATGGTTTAAATACAACGGTCGACCAATAATAATTATTAAACCAAAAGTAACAAATCAAACGGTAATTACAGTACTCCCTGTATAATAGAAAATGAATTTTCAATTAAATAATTTGTTTAAACACAAAAGCTAAACAATAATTATTATTAAATCAAAATGAAATAAATTAAACGGTTATTACAGTACTCAGAACAACAGAAAATATGAATCATTCACCTGCCTCGGCACGAGCCAAGAAAAAACGGAAAGGTATGTATACAGATTCTCAAACTGCTCCCAATTTCTAATACACGGACACAGAGAACAGGGACATAAAGATAGTAAACGCAACGACCGCAGCAACGATGGCGTCATCTATGCATCTCAGATGTTAACTAAAGGTTCACGTCGTTTGTAGACAGACAGTAGACGTGGACAGTTTGTAAATATAAATGGCAGTATGTGTATCGTAGAATCCTGAATTTGATTTTTAAATTTTGAATTCATGATTGTGTTATCCTCCAGGGTGCGCATGCTTGAAAACGAGAGAAACTGAAACTCCCCGGGGAATATATTCACTTTCCCAAAAAATTGGTATTCTTGAAATAACGTGAAAGCCAAGGAAGGAGAAAGTAGATGGTGAAAATAAATACGGAGTTGTCAGATCGTTTTAGATCATCCGACCAATTAGAAACTACGAGCTTTTGACAGCAAATGTTACTTCTGGCATTTTAAGAATTTAGGTTATAGGTTATTATGATTTCTTTTTCTTTTTATCGACAACGGAATTTTGACTTTTTCACGTATACACATTTTACAATACTATTGTTGATTAAAAATAATATTAACTGTTTTAAATAATTATCAAACTAAAAATTCAAATATCTTGGCAATAATTCAAGTAATATTTTTCTAAATGTTTAGTTTTAGTTTTAAAACGTCTTTATTTACAGTTAAAAACTCTACGATTGTAGGAGGTATTACTTTCCTAAATAATTAATCATTTTAAAAACAAGAGTCAAAGTACAAACAAATTTAAAAGATGTTATTACTATTGGAAAAGGGGAGTATTAGTGTACGGGGATAGTTTTACACTACTACCTTTTATAACTAAAGAAGTTGTTGCTCCATTTTGTCAATTTGTCTAAAATGTATCTGTATTAAATAAAACTTATTCTTATTATTTTCGCGTCTAAATCCATTTTAAAGGGAAAGTAAATAGCGCAAATGTATAAATATACCTGAAAACTACTAACAACAGCAATGAGGTTATAGTAATATTTTGAATTTTATTTATTTAATTTCTAACAAGCACTGCACATGCTTGTGAATTGAAAACCACACCAACCAGAACCATGGGAGTCATTTTAGCATCATTCTCCTTGATATTCACATCAAGGAGGTTGCTATGATGAAAATGACACGCCTCCGTACGGTTGAAATAAAACCTGATGTAGGATCTGGTGACGAGAAACGTTGGTTTTGGCAAGATGCGCTCGATACGCTCCCACTGCTTCAAGCGAACATGGATTCCATTTCACCGAGATATATCTTCCATAAGTCAAATAAAGTTTTACCAGAACAAATAGAAGAACCGTAAGTGACAGGTACGATTCATATCTATACCGACGGTTCTAAAACAAAACAAGTCCTAGGATGTGAATATACTCCAGATAATAATAGTAAACATAAAATGGATTGTGAGCAATAGTGGCAGTGTAGTTCAAACCGAGCTCACGGTGATTCTCATAGCAGCAAAATAAGTTACCAGAAAGAATATCACTGGAAGGAACATGCTCATCTATATAGATAGCAGACAAGCAATACTCACCCTGGACAGACCACAATTTTACTCAGGTTTAGTATTAGAATGTAACGAAGCTTTGTCTGAAGTACCTATCCATCAGGAATGTAGTCACTTTAAAATGGATAAAAAGTCACGCCGTATCGAAAGGTAAGCGTCTTGCTGATTCAACGGCCAAGAATGCAGCCAACCAAATACTTTTTGAACATGGCCCTTCTATTGTACTGACAAACATCGGTAGTGACAAACCATATTAAAGAACATTCCCTTGTGAAATTGAAGGAAATATGGGTAGAAACAAGAAGCTACAGACTTGCTAGGGAGCTTTTAAGATATCCTGACAACACTACAGCAAACAAATACTTTAGCTGTGACTAGACAGAATCTGTGCCTGATCACAGGTATTCTGACTGGTCATTGCCAAGTATGGAAGCATCTCCATTGCATGGGGCTGTTAGAATCCGCACGCTGCAGGGGGTGCGAACAAGAGGATAAGACCATCGAACATATCCTCTACGATTACCCAACACTCTCATTTATTAGTAGATTTTTGTTCGGCCATAATTGGCTTATACCAGCCGATATAAAAGAAACACCTCTTGGCGACATTGGCAACTACATTAAATCTGTAGGCTGGCTCACGAGCTAGGAGGTGCCTATCATCTTAGGAAGATGCACAATAGGCCTAGTGAGGCCTAAGTGCCGTAGGGGTAACCCACCCTCCGCACGATACAGATACAGAACTGCGTGTCTTCTATGCTCAAGATCGACTACTTTTCATTATGATTTTTCATTACTTTTCCGGACATGTCCTTTGGACTAGTCCAAAATTTACTTTTCATGAAAAGTTCCATCTCTACTGATATTATAATGCCACAAACTTGCCTGTCTGACTTCCTACATTAGTACAGCATGCGTTTCAGCATTGTTCAATGTATAAAGTTGTAGGAAAATGTTAGGAGCAGGAACTTACATAATTTATAAGAATCAGTGATGTAAAATACAATTTTAGATTAATGGAAAAAGAACTTTCGTGAAATTATTGCTAAGTTATAAAAGTAATTTTAAAAAAACTACTCCCTAACAACCATGGGCGTCGTTTGGGGGGGGGGGGCAAGGGGGCAGTTGCCCCCCCCCCCCTGGCTTTTAGCGACTTAATCAACAACGCATAAGATTATGTATACGAACAACAATCTCATATAGAAATAATAATATTAAGGCTATTATAGTTGAAGAATATTATAGGTTGAATATATTTATTGAATATCGTCGGTCTAAGATGCAAATGGCCTAACTCCTAAAATATAAATTTTTCAGGAAACGCAAAAAATCTTTTAGACCTAACCTTAATGTAAAGGGGTTATACAAAATGAGTCATGTAATTTTTGGCGCGAATATTTGAAATAGGCTTGGCAGGCCATTTCTAATCGACAGTACAGATCTTTAACTAACGGGTAGCCAATAAAACGTACCTTTGGTAAAAAGTGGAGTTAGGCCATTTGCATCTTAGGCCGACGATATCTAGATTCCCTTATTACGTCGCTTACATCACGCTTTTCCGAAGACTGTTAATTTTCCTAAAGCCTGTTACATCCCAAAAGCATAAAAACAATACTTTTTTCACTACCGATTAGAAAATTAAAGTAGTGGAAAAATTTGGAATCGACAATTTTGAAGCTGAATATCAAACTGGAGTACGAAAGAGCTTTCTACACACAACGAGCTTTTCATTAATGACATAGCATCCAAACATTGTGAATTTTATCCAGATAAAAAAAGTGGTTTAAAAATATTTATGGCTCTTCCACCAACGACAGAGTTAATCAAAAGAACGTTCAGCACGCTAAGGCATGTTAAAACATGGCTGCGATCTATTCGATCAGTACGAAGTCATGGTAGGGAAAGCAAAAGCGATACTAGCGCAAGCTGCGGATAATTCGAGTACTTTAGGGCGATATTTTGTAATTTTTGCGTATCAAATACACGTATACATTTTACTTTTTACTAAAAAATAGGTTAAAAACAATAAAATGAGCAAATGGAGTTGCTGTGTTGCAAATTATACTAGCAAAAAACTGTAAATTATATAAATTTTCAGTAGTAAAATCGAAATTAAATCAAAAAAATAAATAGACAGCTGTATAATAAAAAGAAAAAAACCTTTATTTTTGTAATAATAACAGTAATACTGGAAATAATAGACATCAGAAAATGTTTTAAATAAACAATAAATTATTATTTTATGATATTCTTCAACATCCCTTAAGTCTTAAATGTTTAGCAAATGATTAGATTTCTGCCTTTAATTATTGTATATGACTGAAATGCAATCTTATGACTTATTGATAGGAAACCAGTTTTAATCACTAATTTCTATGGGTTCTTTCGAACTAAAAATATACCAATTATTTTTGTTAATACGTTTTAATTCTACGTTATTATATAATAGTAGTGTTTTTATTTTGACATTATTTAACCTATTCTTCAATGACAACTTACTAGGCTTAGGCAAGACCTCATACATTTTCTCGTAAATACCTACTCTTGTTTTATTATTTATTTTTATTGATTATACTACTTTTTTTAGCTAAAGTAATAAAAATATATAATAATAATAATAATATTAATAATTTTTTCACTTGTTTTATAAATCCATATACTTTTATTTTGTCTTTTTTTGTTGGATTATTTTATTTATTAGAGACTTGTTATGTCAACTTAAGTATCAGTTCTGTCAAATAGGTCAGTGACATTGTTAGGGTTACTACTACAGTTCCACTCCCCCTTAGCTTTGCTATTCAGTGAGATATCGGATTAATTTTGTTCTGTTTGAAAGACTTTCTTTTCCAAAAATAACAGATTTTTTTTATTTTTAAAAGGAAACCCTCTTTTTTATTGCAAATTTAAATTTCTGGGACATTTTGGTATAATAATCATGTATTGACAATTTTCTGTCAGCTGTCAAAATGTCCGCCATATTGGATAATATTTTTTCTAAATATGTTACTATTAATTCATTTATGGAAAAACATATAGGAATGTACGAACCTTATAAAATCTTTCTAGGCTTCAAAATTCCCATTGAGACCCATTTACCGTATATCAGTGGCGTATCTAAGCATTTTTATTATTAGCAAACCATTTAATAATTCTATTCGCTTTTATCATCGTTGTTAATTGAGATACTGGAATGAAAACTTATTTGTTTAAAAGCTTGGGACAAATACTCTCATATACTGGATTCAATTGGTGTGTGACTTCATGGCTTACTTCTGTTTCATCATAAATAACAAAATCTCAATTTGTTTTTAATTTTTAAATAGAAACCCCCGTTTTTATTGAACATTTGAATTTTAGGGACATTTATGGATAAGAATCATGTGTTGAAAATTTTTTGTCAGCTGTCAAAATGATCATCATATTGGAACATATTTTTTTTAATATGTTACTGAAACAATTTTCAATACACGCTTCTTATACAAAAATGTACCAGAAATTCAAATTTTCAATAAGAAAAAGGGTTTTCATTAAAAAAAATAAATTGCGATTTTCTGTTATTTCTGGAAAAACCGGAAGTAAGCCATGACGTCACAGAATAATTAAATCCATCATAAAAAAATTCTCTTTTATGTTTCATTTTCTTTATTTTTCAATAAATAAACATACTACATTTTTTCAAAATTTTGCCCCCCCCCTATAGAATTGTGTAACGACGCCCATGCTAACAACAAAAAAACATAGAAAGAATTATGGCTAAACGTACATAAAAAAAAAATTCCGACGAATTGAGAACCTCCTTCTTTTTTTGAAGTCTGTTAAAAACTACCAATAACTTTAAATTGTAATGGTGGACATTCTCTTTTCATTTTACCAAAAGTACAGATTTAATGTTGCATTCGACCTTCCTAAAAAGATCTACGAATACGCTCATGTTTGGGTCGATTAACTTATAATAAAAACATTGTAATCATATTTTATCGAATTCTGGTTTTTGATACGAAGGTCTGCCAGCTATATTTTTAACAGGTTCTCTCAACTCAAAATATCATCAACGTTAATGTGATATTTGTTATACTTGTTTTTCTTTGGATTATAACTATCGTTAGGTAATCAATTTGAGAAATAAATGTTGACATTTTGTAATCGTTCCATTTAGTTGATTATTATTTAACAATAAATATACAAGTACCTATAAAAGTTGGTCCAAAATTAAACACCTTAATTGCCAGAGTTCATTCATATAGTATAATATAGTACCTATAAAAATTATAATATTTTCTTCAAACTCACTACTGAGAGAGATACAACCCTCTAAAGATGAACATCCGTAGCAAAATATATTTTAGTGATTTTTTTTTAAATATAAATTCACTGAATTGTATTATTTTTTTATAAGACACGAACTTCTAAAGAACCCGTTAAGAAAATTAAAGATTAGATATCAGAAGATAAAAAGAGAAGTTAAAAAGTATGTAGACAAAAGAAAATATTTATTATTATGCGTGTTGAGGGCACCCCAAAATATGATTATTTAACACAATTTACCTCTATATCAAATTGTACCTCTAAGGATTTACGGAAGCCTAAAGTGGGCTTCGAAAGTGGGGCCATAAATTTCGACAAAAATTAATATCTCTGAAACCGTTTAACTTAAAAAATCTATATTTGGTAAACTACTCAGACGCTTTATGAGTCTTAATTTGGGGGTGAGTAAGAATTAATTGAAATATTTTAAGGGGTTGTTTTGGGGTAAATTACTATTATAAATATGCAGAAGTTTTTTGTCCATCGGCCCATTTTAAAAAGGTTCATTTTATTTTATGCAAAATTTTATATTAAAACTTTTTACTTTCTTTATTTTTTAATAAACAATATTTTTCGAGAAAAACGAGAAAAATTAAATCAATACATTTGACAATGTTAATACAAAAATCACTTGACATTTTAGTTGGCCATGCATTTCTCATTTAAATCTAACAAATAGCAAATTACTTTTAATAAAATCGATTTAAATGAAACACAATTAAAACTAATAATAATAGTGTCATGGGAATGCCTGAGCCGTCCCTGTAGAGCGCGATCTTCAGCCTGCCACTCGACTTATGGTCGAAAAACCGCTGACGTATAGAGACAAACGCTCCGCTCCTCGAATCTACCAGAAAAAGCAATATGTGACCGTTGAGTCATAGAGATGGAATTTTCGGGTGACATTCGATAGCGTCTAGAAACTACGAGTACAGAGTAAATAGCGCAAATTCGTCGACGGACAAGTAGTTTAGGATAAAGTATTGGACTGAAAAGATAAATTGTAATAAATAAATTAGAATTGTAAGTTAGTGCCTAAGTATTGTATAAATTAATGAGTACGTTATAAATAAATTATAAATAAAGTGTTTTTAAATAAATAAACTATAAATAAATTAAACTATCGTCACATTGGTATTAGAAGTGGAACTGTATATAAATAGTGGACTAAAATGGCTAAAAAACTGTGTGATTTAAAAGTGGCTGATTTGCGTCGAGAATTAGAAGAACGTGAACTGGAGAAGACACGGAAGAAATCAGAGCTGGCAGAACAACTTTAAAAAGCACTAGAAAATAAAGGTTTGGATCCGGAAACGTTTCTATTTTCGGATGATGCGTCTTCTATAATTTCTTCAATTTCCGATATGAAAAACGACATATGTCTTCCATAAAAACCGATATTTCTTCTAATATTTCCTCCTTAGAAAGTAAAGTTTCTTCAGACATTTCTTCCTTAGATAGTAACGTTTCTTTCCTAGAAGAAAAGGTGTCTTCTGACACATCTTCTTTAAAAAGCAAAATTTCTTCCGATTTGGAAAACAAAATCTCTTCTTTACAAGATGAACTATCGTCTGAAAAACGAAATTTCTTCTATGGAAGATAAGATTTCATCCGTTGAGGAGAAAATAATGACTTATGTTGAGGAGAAAATAAAAGATATGGGAAAGAAGATAGAAGAAATGAAACACGTAGACCAAACCAAGAATGCTTAAATAAAGTGCCATGAGGTGAAGTCAAACTCTCCTAGTGTTAAAGCCCCAACTTTCGACAATAGCCCTTCGAGGAGACGCTTTAGATGTTCTTCAAACTATACCCGTGGAAGAGACAGATGATTTTGAGCGACTGAAAAAGAGACTAAATATGCGATATGGCTACGAACATTTGGAGCATCTATACCAATCACAGTTAAAGAATCGCAAACAGAAACGAGAGGAGACCGTTCTAGAATATGAAGTAGATATTGCAATTTGCCTACACATCAGCTCCGGAAAATTTGATGGAATGTTTGTTGATGGACTCCGTGGCCACGAGATGCAGAAAACACTCCGTTTAGCCCGCCACAAAACGTTGGTGGATGTCTTTTTCGCTGCTTTAGAGTATAAGACAGCAACGCATGCTTCTGGTGGATACAGTAAAGTGAGGACTCTAAAAGAAGAAAACTTAGAAGATAAACTCGACCAACTCGACCTCTATTTATGATATGTTTTGTTATGTGATATGTTAATTTTTATATTGTATTGTATTTTCATTAAATAATTGATTTTAATTTCATAGAAACTTTTTTGCTATTGACAATGTAATGTTATTTAATTCTTTTCACTTTCTATGAAATAGTGTACCTGTGTGTTAGACAATTGCTAAGAAGTTTTATTCATATTACTATTAGTTTTATTGTTGTATGTTTTTAATCAGCCGAAACAAGTACTCATGTACTTATCGGCCTTATCACTTTATTCGATAAATTGTTTATATGATGTCGATGTATTTATTATTATTATTATTATTGATGTTGATGTATTTATTATTATAACTAGTTAACATAATGGAGAGCTTTACTGATAAGAAGATAAAGACAAAGACCATCAGGTGCTGGAATTGCGTTGAACTAGGATATGTACGCAAACGTCCTAGGGTCTCAACAGCTGAAGACAACACGCCGAAGGAAAACTAGAGCTGGTAGGCCTAGAGGGGGCAGCTTCGACCCAAAACCGTTCCAAGGACCCTCTCATACTGATAGCCTCTTTGAAATGTCGCGATGATAGTGTATACGTAGACGGTAAAGTAAATGGTAAAAAGTGTACACTGTTGGTGGATACTGGAGCAACTAGGACCATTATACGACCAACAACCATAAATTACCGTAAGAGGCTTCTACCAACAAGATTGCGACTACGGACTGCTACAGATGAAAGTGCCAACATCCATGGGGAAAACCAGGTTCAATTGAAAAATGGTACTGATACTGTTATTGTCGCTGATATCGAAGATGTTATAATTGGAATGGATGTAATGAACTTACATGTTCTTCAGTTAGACTTTAAGAACAGAATGATCAAAGTTGGTGCCCAAGAGGTATTCCTATATCCATATGGGGACAGTACCGTGCCAGTTGCTGTACAGAAGGATACGGTGGTACCTGGCAGAAGTGAAAGCGTTATAGTAGCTCGACTACTAGAAACTATGGAAGAAGGAACACCTGTCATGATGGAAACTTAGAACCACGATGAAGAAGTTGGACGAGGAATTCTGATCGGAAAGGGGTTAGTCACGACTGCTAAAGAGATTCCAGTTCGTCTTATAAACGTTAATGATCACCCAATTACCATCAACAAAGAGACCAGAATCGGAACTTGTGTACCAGTAACTTCCATAATTCGTCAGACAACAACTTCTGGTAATTCCAACGACAAATTCGAGCAAATGATTGCGGTTGCTGGTCAATCTCTGAATCACTTGGAAAAAAAGAAAATAAAGGAATTTCTTCCACGATATCGTGACATTTTTGTATCAAACGAGGAAAAACAGGAAGAACTTCTGTTGTAAAACACAACATTGACACTGGTGACGCCAGGCCGATTTGTCAATCAGCTCGAAGACTACCAAAGGCCAAGAGAGAGCAAGCTAAAAGGATTATTCAGGAAATAAAGGAAGACAGCCCATGGGTCTCTCCGGTAGTTCTAGTCCAGAACAAGGATGGAACTACGAAGTACCTTAGACTTGAAGTCTGGATACTGGCAGGTGGAAATGGACCCAGTAGACAAAGAAAATACAGCTTTTATCACCGGATCTGGATTGTGGCAATTCAATGTTATACCATTTGGATTATGTAATATCCCCGCGACATTTAAAAGACATGGAAAATGAAAAGGGTTATCCTGGAAAAAATGCCTGGTGTATTTAGACGACATCATAGTCTTGGGGAAGACATTTGATGAATATCTAAAAAACAGAAGATGTTTTTAAAAGACTTCAAGCTGCCCAACTAATGCTAAATCCCAAGAAGTAACAACTATTTTAAAATAAAGTTAATTACTTGGGTCATATAGTCAGCAAGGATGGCGTGGCTGTAGATAAGGAAAAAGTCGCTTCTATTACAGAGTGGCCACAATCAAAGGATAAACACCAAATAAGAAGTTTTCTTGGGCTTTGTACGTACTACCGAAGATTCATCAGAAAGTTTGCAGATATTGCTAAGCCATTAACACGACTCACAGAACAATCGAAAGAATTTTGCTGGGATGAAGACTGCCAAACTGCATTTGAAACATTAAAGAAGCATTTAACAACAGCGCCAATACTAGGCTACCCACTACCAGAGAGAGAATTTATTCTGGATACTGATGCCAGTAATGTGGGAATTGGAGGAGTGCTTTCACAGATTCAAGGGGGAAAAGAGAGACTACTGGGTTATTCTAGTAAAGTGCTCTCGAAACCTAAGCGAAATTACTGCCTCACGAGAAGAGAACTCCTGACAATTGTGAAATGCGTGGAATTCTACCAATACCTTATGGAAGGAAATTCTTAATCCGTACCGATCATGCCGCCCTTAAGTGGTTGATGCAGTTCAAAAACTCGAAGGGTCAAATCGCCAGATGGATTGAACATAGAGCCAGAATAAGCCACAGAAATGCCGATTCTCTTTCGAGAACATCGTGTCCAGCAGAGAGCTCCCACTGCAACAAAGCGGAATCCAAAGAAAGTGGACTACTAAGACCAACTGTACTCAACGATGAGTGGGCCCCTGCTACAATTAGGGAAGAACTAGAGAACGATACCGTTTTAAAGAACATGCGACAATGGAAAGAGCAAAATCGTCGACCTACTTTGCAAGAAGTATCTAATCTCTCTCCAGTACTTAAATTATATTTGGCTCAGTGGGACTCTTTTATACTGGAAGATGGCTTATTAAAACGAGTACTTGAAAATGATGATGGTTTCGAGAACAGAAGACAGTTGGTCATTTCAAGGAGAAGAGTAACCGAAGTACTTCGTCAGTTACACGACAGTCCATCAGGAGGACATCTCGGTGTTAAGAAACCCCTTCAGAGAGTTCGTGAAAGGTTTTATTGGATGAACAGTTCCGATGATGTAAAGGACTGGTGTAAGAAATGTACCATGGAGGTGATCTTAAACCTCACCCCTCTACATTTGATGATAGAGAATGTGGCAAAAAGGACACGATATAGAATGATCATAAACGGAGTAATCAGACGAAAGTCTACTTGCTTCAGGACTAAAGATACCTGGGACATGCCCCAGGATGAAATTCAAAAAAAGTACAGTCCAAAACCATAGAAAGGACTGGAATAGGAGTGTATGGGCCGAGAACCAAGCCCTCCGAAAGCTTGGGAAAATACCCAAGTATCTTCCAGGCGGAAATTCACGCCATCGAGAAATGTATCCAGTTTAACATCGAGAGAAACTATCATAGTCAAGAGATTATCATCATGTCCGATAGTCAAGCAGCCATCAAAGCGCTGAGCTCTTATACGTAATCAGCTCAAAAATGGTCTGGAGATGCCTAGAACAATTGAATGAGCTAGGCGAGAAAAATAGAGTTACTCTCACTTGGGTCCCGGGATATAACGAGGTACAGGGTAACGAGATTGCAGATAGTCTTGCAAGGAAAGAGGCTCAAACACCCTTTGTAGGACCTGAGCCATTCTGCGGTATCAGCAGTAACACAATATTCGGAGATTAAAAGAGAATTGTGCAGTATAATTGGAACAATCTCTTGGGGCTGAGACATGTCAAGATACTTCTGGGTGAATATAACCAGAAAAGATCGGAAGCCTGCATCTGCCTGAGCAATAATAGGCTACGTATTGTAACAGTGATCCTTACCGGGCATTGCCGACTAAAAGGACACCTAAGTAAACTGAGAGTAGTAGAGGAGATTCTGTGGGAGGAGGACGAAACCTCCATTCACGTCCTAACTGAATGTGTAGCACTCCAGAATCCAAGGGCACTACAAATCCTATACTTCCTTGAGGAAATAGGATTGGAAGGGTCGTTATAGGCATTGAGACATTTCCTTAGTGCATTGGCGATAGAAGGGGGCACAATAGATCTTTTAGGTCGCAGTGTATTAACACCCCATTTTCAACATAACATAACATAAGAAATGTACCAGCTGTGAGTAGTGGACCTCAGCGAAAAAGGAAGGCTCCCGTAAAGAAATACAACGTTGGTAGCCTATTTGAGAGGATCGCCTTAGATATTCCTGGACCATTCCCCATGACCGAGAATAGTAATAAACACATGATGGTGGTTATGGATTATTTCACGAAATGGATGGAAGTCTACGCCATTCCAAATCAAGAGGCCGCAACTGTTGCAGATGTATTGATAAAAGAGTTTATCTGTCGATTTGGAGTGCCCTTTGAGATCCACAGTGACCAAGGCAGAAATTTTAAAAGTTAACTTTTCCGTGGAATCTGTGACAGACTAGGCATGAAGAAAACTAGAACCACAGCATTGCACCTACAATCCGATGGAATGGTAGAGCGAATGAATAATACCATTGGCAAATATCTGTCAAAAGTGGTTTCAAACCATATCAGCGAGATTCGGATCAGTATCTTTCGCTCTTTGCAATGGCTTACCCAGATAGCACAGGACGTCCTAAGGACGTCCATTACATGTCCATTTAACGTCTGTACGTCCAGGACCAATTATGGACGTTTTAAATATGCCCAGTTTAGTAAATTCTCGGGACGTCAAGAAATAGATATCCGCAGAACGTTAATTTTACGTACTTTACTATATTTCCATGGATTCACATTCGCATTGCATTATTATTTGGTTATATTATATAAAAAACATATAATAATGAGATAATATAAATAATTAATAAAGATAACATTGTCCCAATACCCACCCAATTGAAAAAAGGCCAAATAGACAAAAACGAAGAAGGTCATTTACAAGAAAGAGACTAAGTTGACAAGTGTCATTTTATTTTTTATTTATTTAAGATTTAAGCACAGAGTGCGTTTAGAAACCCCGCACGGCGCGTCTGGGCCCTATCCTAATGCATGTGGTCACACGCGCCGTGCGGGGTTTCTAAACGCACTCCTGAAATATTCTCAGGACTCAGGTTTTACTAAAAAAAAGAAAAAATGTGTTCAATGTTCATGATTCGATGGTATATACATATTATACGAGTACAAGTTCTATCATCCCGCCATTTGACTGTGATTCGACTCTGTGAGTTTGTGGTTGATGGATATTAATCTTTTGCAGTTTGTACCATTTTTATTTCTGAGAAAGGTGGAAATTTTCCAATGAATACTACAAAGCTAAAAGGTTAGTGAATTTATAATTTCTAGCAAGGCAAACTTAAACAAACAGATTGGATTTTAATATTGATCTGCCTTTTATTTTGAATAAGTTGATTAAATTATTTTTAGATTCAACTGAGAAGGCAAATATGGCCAAATCAAGAAAAAAACTGACTGCTTTTAATCCAGGCATGGTTGAAAAGAGTAAAGTAGAGGAGTTTTTCAGTGAATACTACAAAGCTAAAAGGTTAGTGAATTCATAATGTCTAGCAGAGCAAACTTTAACAAACAGATTGGATTTTCATATTGATCTGCCTTTCATTTTGAATAAGCGATTAAATTATTTTCAGGTTCAACTGAGAAGGCAAATATGGCCAAATCAGGAAAAAACTGACTGCTGTCAATCCAGGCATGGTTAAAAAGAGTAAAGTAGAGGAGAGTCGGAATGAATTTGAGGATAACTTTCAATAATTTTATTATTTATAGGTTATTTGCTTCTAAATAAATTTTTTTGAAATTATTCATTATTTTCACTAATTTCCTTACATCCTATTATTCCCCATTCGAGCTTTTGAAAATGTCCATGGAATGTCCTTAAATGGACGTTCTTAAGACATCCTGATTATTAACAATGGACGTTCCAAAGACGTCCACGTCCGTGAAATGGACGTTTTAAGGATGTCCTGAATGTCCAAGCAGGACGTTTTTAGAACGTCCATAAGACGTATTTGTGCTATCTGGGTATAGATCCGCTGTCAATGAATCAACAGGCCAAACAGCAGCAAAGGTCCTGTTTGGGCGTGAGATGAGACTACCGTACGACCTCAAGTTTGGATGCCGACCTGGAGGAGATGTAGCTGGTGAAGATTATGTGATCCAGTTATAAAGAAGAATGGACGATATGCATGAATTGGTCCGCTCGCACCTTCAAATCGCCAGCAATAGAATGAAGAAGCGATACACGATACCCAAGCCACAGAAGGATGTTTCAAGGAAGGCGACAAAGTCTGGTTCCATAACCCAAAAAGACAAAAGGGTTATTTTCCGAAACTTCAAAGGTCTTGGGAAGGTCCGTATATCATCAAGAAAAAAATCAATGATGTCATTTACTGCATAAGTAAGAATTCGAACGGTAAACCAAAGGTAGTGCACCAAAACCAGCTGGCGCCTTCTTGGGGTGACCATGAAGAGGAAGAAGTAAACCAGCTCCAAGAAACACCTTACCTGGTCTTTGAAGAATTTATGGGTGCATATGGTGTTACAACCGAGCAACAACAAGACCTGCTCACGGTTCTTAAAGATTACTTACTGGTCCATAGCACTTCCGCCAACATCTACGACGCTCGAGGTCTGGCATCTGTATTCCGGAAGAAGTTTAATCGATTGCCAGAACTTCAAGATCGGTTACCAGCCCCTAGAAAAGCATTGAAACTTCAAGATGGATGGCGTTACCTTTTCTATTTGGTAACAAAGAACACCTTCCGAGATCGATCAAGAAAATGTCTTAAAAAAATTTGCTTGTAACTGATATATCTTGAAATGACGGACTTTTGAGGCCCATCAAACAAATAATAAAGAAATCGGTTGTCTATTAATATCCACTCACAATCCTCCGGTTGCAATGAGGTTGGACATCTTAAAAAAGAATTGCACCATGTACTGGAAATATACATTCTTTTAATTTGCTACAGAAGTTCTTCTTTTGTAGGTGGCATACTTAAGGCATCAAATCCTTTAATTTTTGGTTTAAATGCCATTTCTGATTTTTTTGACTGTATGATTTATCAAATATATTTCAAGTCTTCCCAAGTTAGTCGTGTAAGTAGCCGGTTTTTTTTTTGTGAATTATACAACTGTGGTTTTTTTGCGATAATGGACAATTGCTTCTTTTTGCACCAGTTGTTCACTATGTTTAAAGCTGTTTGAGATATCTGAGACTGTGCCTGCGAATCGGCCCCCTGACGATACTTGCTAGGTCGTCTGCGCATTCTAGACACTTGTAGCCTCCTTTGGACAGTAGGTCAGCACTGGAGATAGTATTCCTCCTTGTGGACAACCCTGTGTAACTTGCCTGTATGGTTGACTTTTCTAGAGTGGATAAAATGAGGTTGGGCTAGTGGGCTCTTTTGTTCAGAAAGTGGAGTACTATATATAATAAATTTAACCAAGAACGATTTCCTATAAGTTTGCAAAAAAATTTAACCAAGTTTGAAAATAGCAATTTGTGTCAACCACTTATTGAGAATAATCTTAGGACCGAGAATAACAACCACGACTTAGGATCAGGATTTCTAGTCTATTGAACAAAATAAAGCATTTATAGGCTTTTAAAAATGTGCACCTGTGTATAATTCTGGCGCCCGTGCCTATCCCGTGTCGACCAGAATAAATAATTTTAATAAAACAACTTCTTTATGTACATATTGTTTAATTTATAAAACATAAAATTGATAAAAAATAATACATTAGTAATAATTGTACCCAATTAAAAAATACAATATACAACACAAATAGAGCAGCCTGCATACAAAAATATTTTTAAAATATTAATACATCTTGGATTTATTTGGTTTTTAGAATAAATTAGCACAACCCAAAATGGGGTAGTTTTCCCTAGTTCTGATAACAATAAAAACCTGTCATTAGTAGGTACTATTAAATTTATTTAGTAGAGAACTCAAGAAAGAATATGTTTTATTTGGATAAAACTCACCAGGAGGGTTTTTTTAAAATATATGGAAATTAAAATGCGTACATTAATTAAAACCTTATTATTAAAAATATAATAATTGATAAAATTTTATAGTAGTAAAACCCGTACAATGTGAGAAAGTTGGTAATTTGTCTGATCAGTAATATACAAGATCATTCTATCAAAACTTTTTAAATAAAATTCAAAAATTTACAAAACTAAGAATAACAACAAAATATTACCATAATCTCTTTTAATAGAATACAATAATTAACACAAAAAACGACCTGAAAAATAACTATTTTGGCACATCTCAAAATAGTTAATTTGGTTTAAACAAATCAAGCTTATTAATAAAGCAATCAGAAAAGTAACTAATATAGAAACATAACTTTACTAATTGTTTTCGAAACAAGCGTATTACATTTTTTACTTAGCGGTCTCTTTAATCTAAGATTTTTTAACATCTCTGGCCAAGATCGAGTTATCCTAGCAAATATTAACCATTATGTTCGAGTAGAAAACTATATTCTTGATAGTTTCGGCCTTTACTTAATGAAAAACCATATAGTTTAAATGAGAAAAACCAAACTTGGTAGACACACTTTTATTTTAAAAATATAAAATAAAATTTCTTCATGAAAATTGTTTCGAAGCACAACTTCTTCAAATGAGACTAATTTACATTTCACTGTCTAATATACACACATCGTCAAAATTCTTAGACCCCCCTCGTAAATACTAAAACGAAATATTTATCATGGCTGCTTTTTTGTACATTTAATCTTTATTTATTTCACCGTTGATACTGCTCATCTAAAAATGTTTACAAAAACAATTTCCCACAATTTTAGGTACCAATGTTTAAAAAGTGGTTCATATCGATTTTACGTGTTTAAGTGATTATTGAGTTTTTCTTTGCAACTATGCCTGGCAATAGAATTTCAGTGTTCAGCAAGAAAAGTGGCTTTGCATGATGAGGGTCTGCCGAATCATCGAATCGCAGATAGACTAGGGATTCCCCGCGCTTCAGTTATCCGAATAGTGCGTTTTTACCAGAAAACGGAATCGAACGATAACAGTCTAAGCTGTCTGAACTCATTATAGAAGAACGTATAGTCGATTCATTACCAGTACCACAATACGGCGAGACTTGCTGGAGCCAATTTACGATCTAGGAGACCATTAAGAGTACCCAGGTTATTTCCCAGACATATAGCTGCTCGTCTACTGTGGGCACAGGAACACATATACTGGCTTTTAGCTCAGTGGCGAAATGTTCTTTTTTCGGACGAAACCAGATATGGTTTAATTAGTGATAGATGGCGACACAGAGTTTGGAGAGGGCCAGGGGACCAGAAAGACTATCTTTTACCAGAGAAGTCGTTCCATACCAAGAAGAAACAGTAATGTTTTGGGGAGGCATACTGCATGGTCGTCGTACGCAGCTTATTCCCATTTCAGATAGTATGACAGCTTATAGATATGTTCGAAACATTATTGAACCCATTATTTATCTTCTGAATCCCATTATGAATCCCATTGAGCACATGTGGGATTTTGTTGGACGAGCAATCTCAAACAGAATTAATTCTCCTGTCACCCTCCAGGAACTCACAGTCGCGGCCCAAGAAGAATGGAACAACATCCCAATGGATTACATTAACACCCTTACTGTTTCTATGCACAGGCGAGTTAATACCTTACTACAGAACAATGAAGGACACACCGAATATTAATGAATTTTTGATTCTGCTTTAAAGTGTTTTTTTTTTTATTTTAAATTCTAGTAATAATTTTATTATGCACTATTTTTCGTTTGTATTTTTTTAAAAGGCTTTTAAACATGGTATTCAACAAGTTTATCCCATAATTAGAAATCAAAATTGTACCTTCAAAACTCACACATATATAGGAAGCCTCCAATGAAGATATCATACTTAAAAAACCAAAATATTAGCGTAGCTTTCAAAATCAATAATACGCTTTGGAAGTATATTAAAAACAATAAGAGTAAATATATTAAATTGTGGTAGTTATCCAAAATTGATATAGTGCCAGTTGCGGTCGTGCCATTTGCGGTCAGAAAAATTATCGTTCCACTTGCGGTCAATCGATATTATCGAAAAAAAAATAATGTTAGGAGCGACCCCACTTGCGGTCAAAGAAAATTTGATAATTTCTAATAAGTTATTTAAAATACACATAAAGTTTATTCGGTTTTTATTATACAAGTTATAATGTTTTACCTACATATCTAATTATTTAAACAAGTTTTTGAACATAAGCTAAGCATTTTAGACATTTGTTTAAATCTCTTGTGACATTGTAATTCTCCAGGATATTTATAATTCGTTGATCTATTTTTACGTATGCACGTTTTCTCTTCTTGCACTCCAGATTAAGTTCTTGTCTGGTCAATAAATCATTATATTCGGCCTTTTCTTTAAGTCGTGAAACAAAAGCGTAAATATTGGGATGTGCTTTCTTTATTTATTTAATCGATTATTCCAACCTTCTACGGCGTTGTTCGTTCTGTGTTTCTTACCATAACAGTTCCACATTTCTTTGGTGATACTTTAGTGTTCTAGCCACTACGTGACAAAATAATCGTAAAAGCACATGGTACTTAATGTATGGTATCCTGGGTTTCGAACGATTTCCTTAATTTTATAATGTGTTGATTTTGGGATCAGAAGAAGCAACTTTTAAATGGAACATTTCTTTGCAGCTATACAAAAAACTGACCTGAATATAATGCATTTCATCCTGGAAATTATTCGATTTTAGTGATATGTCATTCTTGAGACAAAGATAAACATCTTTTGAATAGAACATTGAGCTAAACTCTAAAAATTGACCTGGGAATTTAATGCACTGAATTTTATTTTTGCAAACGTACTTATGTAAATAAATACTGACATTAAATGGTTAATGGTTATTTCATTTTATTTTAATCAATTAACAATTTATAAATGTCTAGATTAGACTTCAGTCTAATCTAGACTAGTGTTTCAACACTACCCTAGACCTATATTTTTCGGAATAATATTGTTTATGAGGCTCTCTGTTACTATATTATTACCAAACAAACATGCCGAGATAATTCATTTACAAAACATTTAATAAGTACATCCCACACACATTTCCTTAATTTTAATTAAAAATCTTATTAATATCTTTTTGTAACATCTTTATGCTGTAGTGAAATAAGTCCGGAAATTGTTATTTATATTTTGGGATACTTAACAAATACAAATTGCAACCTAGGGAATTTTCTAATTGATTAAAACAAAATGAAAACTATTAACCATTTAATGTCAATATTTAATTGCCTATGTTTGCAAAAATAAAATCCAATGCAATAAATTATCAGGTGAATTTTTCGAGCACACCCTGTATAACCAACACCAAAAGTGGTTTCCCTTGGTCTCAACAATTGCATATCAAAAAATTACGAAAATCGAGAGATAACCAGAATCAAATCATAATATATCTAACCAAATCAGATTATTCAACACCAGCGATGATAACCATAAAATAATAATCTTAATGACTTATTCTTTCTGTATGAAAAACCCTTAGATATAGGTACAGAGGGATTAGGTATTTACCTATTTAATGATTAAGGCCATTAAAGGTATGAGTATTACCATTTACATAGATAAAGTAGGTACTATTATTTTTTTTAGAATGATGTACTTAACGATTAAATTTTAAATGATAAGCCGGGCTCAAACGACTCGTGTACTTGGCAAATACGCAATTATTTGCGTTCTTGGCAAGTATAGGATCTTTGCGAATTGCGATGGCAAGCAGCAGGGCGCTCACACGGCGTGTACAATTTACGCAAATAATTGTTTATTTGACAAGTATGTACTTGGCAAGTGTACGAATATTCGTGATCCCTTTGACTCGGGCCATTTTTACCGACCACAAATGCAAAACCAACGAGTGACAAATAATTGTACAAGTAACCCACTCACACGACATGGCAGGTATTCGCAAGTAACGATTGTTCGCCAAGTACACGGGTCCTTTGAGGACAGTTGAAGCTATTAGGGAATTAATTTTAGATATTGACAGTATTCACGCAATAAAGAAAACTAGCTTGGAATTGCCGATTTATAGTTATTTTCTTGACCACAAGTGAGATCACCCCTGTCATTATTTGCATTTTATCACATTGATTGACCGCAAATGGCACAACCGCAAGTGAGAAGACGTCCCAAAATTATATATTGGTCAACCGGGCCGTACTTAAAAAAAAAGCTATTCAGAACATTACAATAGTTATATTAAAAACATAAATAATTCTCTTTTTAAAAGGATATTTTAGCTGAAAGTAATTAATAGAAAATTTTGATGTTTTACATATGCAGAATAGGGGCATTACATTAAACCATTTAGAGACATTTGAAATAAATAAATTTAAAAATCCAGATAACCTATTAAATTACCTTTATTAAATCTCTACCTCTTCTTAGGTTTCTGTAATACAATCCCGGTAGCGACTTTATTGGTTAGTTTACTTTGTAATACAGAATGTCTCATTAGTGCGTAATTGTTTAATATGTCAATTTGTGTTATAGACACGCAAATAAGTTATATGGACTTGAAAATTACATATTTTAAAAATATTTTTGGATGTTTACGTTTTTACCTATCATATTTAAAATTTATGTTTTTTAAATATTTTATTTTTAGAATGGTTTGGTAATACTGTATTCAACCCTAGAATGTTTTTTGAAATTAGAGAATGATGCACATTCTAAATTAAATAATCATAATTTGATATTGATTCCAAAATGGTTTAATGTACAGACTTATAAGATATTAAGTTAACGAATAGTGGTAATAGAACTGGTTTATTTTATAAAGAGTGTTTTGAGTCTTAAATATGCCTAATTTTGTTCAATTTACTCAAATACAACACCCTGTATATTATCTTAGCATAAAATTCCTTATAAATTTGTCTATACAACCATAATAATATGTTAGCCAATAACACATATACAGGGTGTCCCATCAGTGCGTAATTGACCGATAGCTGTTTTATTATTAGAAATACGAAGAAATTTTTAATATAAAAGTTGTATGACTATATTTAACAATTATTCTTAAATATACAGGGTGGTCCATAAACGAATTGCTGACTAAATATATACTTTTTTAAAGCAAAACACCCTGCAGTTAGTTATATATATTTGATTGTTTTCACATCGTCAAACAATTTTAATTGACTTCATAACCAAAAATTTTTAAAATACCTATTTTTAAATCTTTATAACTTTGTTTACGTGTTAATAACTCAAATTGAAATATTGAACAATTACGCACTAATGGGACACCCTGTATATTAGACACCGAAATGTAAATAAGTCATATTTGAAGAAGTTGTACTTCGAATTGTCATGAAGAATTTTTAATTTTTTAAATAAATGTGTGTGAAAATCTACAGTTTGGTTTTTCTCATTTAAATAACTTTATTTTTGTATACAATCGTGCTTAAGTACAAAAAAATATGAATTCATCCAATTTTAGTAAATGTAAAATAATATGAAGTTACTTTTATCGAGATTTTTTTCCTAATTTCAATTTGAACTTTTTTAAGTAAATAATGTAAAACTAGTTTCTCAGTAACTTTTTGACTAGATAGTTTTTCATTCCTGATAAAATTGGCTGTTGTTTTATTTCAAAAATTATTCGAAAACAAATCACGAGATAAATTAAAAATATTGGACAAATATTATAAAAAGCATGTAAATGAATAAAGTAAATGCAAAATATTATATTTACTCATCTTGAATTCTCTAATCAAATGTTCACAATTGTTTTTTCACCACTCCTGAAAAGGTGATATTCAGCAAAGAGCAGCAAATATTGTAAAGTAAAAATATATTTACTAAAACATTAAAAAAAATCTTAGCTCTTTAAGCTTTTCTTGCCGATAAATAAATATATAGTGATAAAAAAAATGTTTCAAAATCGCGCATGTAGGTGTTTATATAATTATTTTTCTTTTTTGAATGACAGTTTGATTTGTAATCATTACGACATGACTAGTATTCGCTCCGTGCGAAGTCATGGAAAGGGAAGCAAAAGCGATACTAGCGCTAGCTGCGGATAATTCGTGCATTTTAGGGGGATATTTTGTAATTTTGGCATATCAAATACACGTATACATTTTACTTTTTTTCAAAAAAGTAGGTAAAAACAACACAATAAGCAACCGGAGTTGCTGTGTTGAAAATTGTACAAATACTAGCAAAAAAAAAAACAGTGAAACTTATATAACAAATTTCACTAACAAAGTGGAAATTAAATCAAAGAAATAAATGGATAGGTGTACAATAAGAAGAAAAATTACCTTTATTTTTGTGATAATAACAGTAATGCTGGAAATAGTAGACATCAGAAACTAGAAAGTTTTTAAATAAACAATAAATTATCATTTTACGATGTTCTTTAATATCCCTTTATTCTTAAATGTTCATTCAGCAAGGACTAGATTTCAAGATTTCTGCCGTTGATTATAATATTTGGCTGGTATGCAATTTTGTGACTTACTGATCGGAAACCAGTTTTAATCATTCATTCTATGTTTTCTTTAGAACAAAAATGAAAATATAAGTAGCTATCCTTTTTATACATTTTAACTTCACGCTATTATAAATGGTTTCTTCAATGACAACTTATTAGACTTAGGCAACTTCTCATACATTTTCCAGTAAATACTGTTGCCTGCCTATATTTTATTATTGAATTTTAATGATTATACATAATTTTCTTCAATTTAAGCGTGAAAAATATATAATAATAATAAATTAATGTTTTAATTGTTTTATAAATCCATATACTTTTATTAAAACTAACATATATACTTTTTATTTACGAATTCTATTAAAAATTGTATTTGTCAGTATAGGCAGAAATACTCCTTTAATACCAAAACAAATTGGCGCTGCTGTCGCGCACGGAGCGAATAACTGTCTTTATCACAATCTACTTTAGAAACATTTTTTTATCATATGTTAATATCGTCATACCAGTGTCTTACAGTAAAAACCAAGAGAATTGGGAACATGGCAAAGAAAACTATGGAAGCTTTCAGAATGACCGACGTTTCTTAAATATTTCCGATTATATTAATCGTCAATAATAATAAATAAAAGACTAGAAATTAAGACAGTAAATTAAATGGACGAGTACTTACCTCTGTCTGTACAATTATTACGTTTAATATTTATAGTTTATTTGAAAATGAATGATATCAAAATGTTTATGACCCAAGAGATAAAGCCCAATATAACATCATAAATCAGTGATGGAGAATTTCTAAAATAAAATGTTTAGCATTATTTGTTCCAAAATAAAATCTTTGATCTTATTCCTAGAATTTAAACAAAATTTATTTGACAAAAACATCTCATCGCCCGCTAAAGACACGACGAGATGTCCATTTTATTGTATAAAAAAGAAATTAAGTGTAATTTTAATTTTATTAATTCAACACAAAAGACTTTCTTTTGGATCAATGCTTATTTTAATATGTAAGTCTGTTTAAATGCTTTTGTCGTTTTTCGTTCTGTGGATGTTTCTCTCCGATGAAGGACTTGATGATGGCTTTCACTCTAAAAAATATTCCCGATGCTTAAATATGGCAATCTAACCCAACTTACCTCAGTCCAAAAGTTGACGGAAATACAGAGTGTTAAAAGTTGAATTTGCTTTCAGTTTTTCATAATTTTTTTTAATAATTGCTGTATTTTCACAATATTTGGTTAAGGGGGTTTTGTTGGGTGAAAAATTAAAAACTACTCTCATTTTTATTGTAAAATTTAAAGGGCACCTGCGGTACCTTGCACACATTTAAAACAGAATAACTTTTTTGAGCCAAAACGGCTGCTCAAAAAACGTTGGAGAACAATAATTTTTATTTAAAAGTTAAATACAGAGTGGCTCAAAAAAGTTATTTCGTTTTAAAGGTGTGTAAGGTACCGCAGGTAGCGCCCTTTAAAGAGCAGCTTTTAATTTTTAACCCCACAAAACCCCCCTAGCCAAATATTGTGAAAATACACTAATTATTAAAAAAATTGAAAATTGTGAATTTAACATATCGTAGATCGCAAATCGAAATCCGAAAGGTCAGAATTATCTGAATATAGGTTTTTAAATAAATTTGAAAATTCGGAAACAAATCTCAAAAATCGCCTTACGAATCATTAAGACCATCCCCGGACCCCAAATGTAAAAAAAAATTGGAGGTATTTGTGGATTTGAGAACCTGAATGTTGTCTGGCTAGAATTACCATCTACAATGTTTCGACTCCCACCAATGACAGGTTTTTTTTTAAATCTACAAATAATTTTTTTTTAAATCTAAAAATATTTGTTTTCACATTTGGGGCCCGGGATGGTCTTAATAATTCGTAAGGGGATTTTTGAGATTTTTTCAGAATTTTCAAATGTTTAAAAAATTTAAAAAAATTATTTATGAAAAAATACTATGTATTTTCCAAATCATCAACTTTGGGACTGCGGTAATTTGGGTTAGATCGTCATATTTAAGCCCCAGGAATGTGATAGCATTTTTTCCGCACCTTAATAGTTAAAGATAAAATAGTCATGTAACATTTTCTCTTCTGTTTGTGAGGGGCATGTAAACCGTTTTACCTCAATTTCAACCGTGTGAGTGCTACAAAGTGCGAAAAAGCTTGAAACAAATGAATTTATACATAAGATGTTTTAGACAAAAATTATTTTTTAGTAGAATTCAAAAATAAAATACAGGGAGTTTAATTTGAAAAAGATAATTTTTATTGTTTTGGGGGGGGGGAGGATTTGACATTTTCTCGTATTTTCAAAAACCGGATTCGTCATAATTTTGGCATTCATCAATTGAAGACCTTTGCGTAATAAGGATACAGCTAACATTGTAAGTTTTGAGAAAACAAGAGTTTTAAATTTGTTTTAAATCTGTCAAATACAAATTTAAAAAAAATTAAATATAAATATTACTAAAAAATAGTGCCTCTAATTCGAAATAGAGGTAATGTATGTGGCTAGATCCTTATTAATGTTTTGAGCTAAAACAGTTACTTGTTAATTGTGGCTTGCATCCTTTTTACACCAAGGGTTTCAATTGATATCAAAATGTTCTCGAGATTTAGACGCAACAAAAATAGCTGAATACACATCAAGGTCTTGGCACATTACTCTTGAATATTGACCACTGGGCGATCACTAGTATTTAATTTACCCAATATCAATTAGCATTTGGTATCATATAATTGATATTGAGCAAATTGCTTGGATCAAGGTGTTAAGTATTAACTTTGCTTCACAATCTAATTCCCGATTATCCCGATCTTACTCCAATCGTCTTTGTTTTTACCAATCTCCTAACATTTTCAGCAATTGCTAACACATCCGAGACTATCAAAATCTTTAATTATTTGGGGGACGCTGCTAAACTAGTGGTTCCACCCATATAATATAATAAATAAATAAAATATAATATTCGCGACGCCGACAGTCGTTCCGGTCCAGTTATAGATTAGGAGTGAAGAGACATGTGGTGTGAGATAAGGGAAGGGATAAACTCAAGGATTTGACGGCCCTGCAAAACAATTAACATATCAATTAATGTGTAAGCCATTAATAAACAACGTACAAAATGCAAGCCCTGTTGCCACATCTATACCCTCCTTCGTCCCTTAGAATGTTTTATTCACAGCATGACATTTATTTGTAGTTACATCTACTGTTATCTCTGTTCCCACCTTATACGGACCGAGGCCCCACGATGTCACGTTAAATATACAAATAAATATCCTTTAAGACATTAAAAAAAGAAATTAAATCATTAGATATTTAAGAATTACAGCATTATAGAAAAAATGTCTGAGGTTTGACAATCTAGTGAAATCAGTATGTACCCGTGCCTAATCTGTATTGTCTCTTGTAGCGAAAATCAAGGCCGGTAGAAATGTTCAAGTAAAGTGAAAACCACACAGACTAGTAGAAGTGACATTTTTTAGATGAGATTTACGTTTGCGAACTCAGGGTGATTGGAAACGTGGAGAAAAATGTTAAAAAAAGAAATAAGAAAATTTTCTCGTCGGCACGAATGCAATACTGAGACCCTATAGGCAGAGACTGTCGAACACTGTGGAACTGTTTGATTTTCAAATGCTTTATGGCTTTTTTGTTATCTAATCTACAACGACATCCCAAAGATGATATTGCGGTAGACAGCGTATTTCCCTTTATTCCTCTAGTATTAATTATGAGGTTCCTTTATGACACATAAATAATTTTACCTTAGATATATAATGCACTCAAATAATATTCCAAACCAATGAACAAATACATCACTTAGATCATTTTTATAAACAGAATTCTAAAATAGAATAATTTTCAAGTTTATTTAAACCACAGAGCATAGAGATTGCAACACTGAGAATCCTATATCTGTATCAAAGAGGTAAAGAATCTTTTATTTGGAGAAAATGAGCCCCAACGTTGGAAATACGACTTTCAACCTTTTTTAAAAAATGTATATACTATTTTTTCTAAACGTACTATATGAATAGAACTATAGTAATAATAGAGATGCGATGTTCTACCCCTTAAAAATATAAGCTTCAGGTATTTTAGTCAATGCATTAACAAAACTAGAGTTACGATTATTTACCTTTAAGGACCAGATATATAAAAGTCTATCGTTCTTTAAATAATATGGTACGAAAAATATTTCTCTTCGCTCACATTCTGTTAAGAATATTAACGTTATGAGATACAGACGACTTCTAGCATCCAGACTGAAAACATCGCAGACACAAACGACTGTCAGCAAACCATAAATAAAATGGAAATGGTTCGCTTTCTTTTTGATAGTAAATTAGCAACAGAAAGAAGCTGGCAGTAATAGAGCTTCAAAAATGTACAACAAAGTTTAGAATATTTAGGCCTCACCCTCGCTTTAGGCTTTGGTAAAACAATCACTTTTAACCCCCTTCTTCTCTTTTGAGTAGGTCAAATGGTTTTTCTAGGTCGATAAAACTTTTGTTTCTATTTAAAGAAATACATAACTATAAAGTATGTTTTCTGTTTAAAGAAATAAAGTAATACAAGCGACTGGTACTCTCCAGAAAACCACTAATCACCTAGCTATGTGCTCTGACCGATATTGAATTATATCTAAAGGACATAGCAAAGAGAAAATGATCGTAAATACTCTTGCTTTGAAACAAAATGAAAGCTATAGTAAAAACAGTTCTGTTGTGTAGATCATAAGTGAAGAATACTCTGATACAAATACAACGTCCATGAGAGTAATACGAACTATTCTGAAATCTCCCTGATTTCCCCTTATCTGAGAGAAAAGTACAGAAGCGATTTTTTTAAGTACAATTTTTGAACAGAACTGATGAAATCCTAAAAAATAATCATAACGTTATTATTTTTTTAAGAGAAAAAAATTCGATGATATTCTTTTGTCACATATTTTCGATATTTGTCACTATTTATATTTTCTTTTCATTCCCCATTGAATTTTTCAATTATTAATGTAATTCTAAATGTAATTATTGTATTTTTAAATTTTTTAAACAAATATATAAATTATGTAATAGCAATATAAATGTAATTTAACAAGTTTAATAAACAAAGTATAATAAAAACGTACAATATAAAAAAACAACACGAAAAAATAAATAATTTACACTTAATAGATAGTAAAAAAGAATATTAAGAAGCCGCCGACAAAAAAAAATAATTTTTTAAAGGTGTACTTTTTTATAAATTGTTTCATGCTTTAAAGAAATAAAAGTATAGACTTAAATTAGAAATGTAGCAAGTACTAATAAAACGAAAAATGAATTCCTAAAAGTAGAAATAGGAGAAAAATAATTCATTTTAATATCGGCAAGAAAATCTTTATGAGTTTTTAATTATTGTTTCTTTCAAAGTAGATTTTACTAAAAATACTCCATGATGTACTGCAGTCTTTTTCTTATGGATAAACTGAAGTACGTCAAAGTTAATTATTAACAACCTTATCTCACGTTCTCGATGATTTTTATTGTTGACAAAGCTTCAGAATTCCAACCATTTCAGCCTCCTAGGAAATTCAAATTAGATATTAAGCGTGTAATTTATGTAACTTTTCCTGAAGGAATATTCTTAAATCTATTTCTAGTTGAAGCTTGTTTTGTAGCTCTTCTATAGTTTGGTTCTGCTTCTGGACAGTTTCTTCCAGCCTATCTAACCGTTCTAAAACGTAAGCAAAGTTTTCGCGTCTAGGTTCAGCTGCCGGAGAAATGCTAAGAGACTCCCTGTAAGAGGTTCTGTTTCTACTCTCTGGAATGTCCTTTACGTTATCTGCTATGGAATGTTTTGTAGGTTCATGATTCAGTTTGTCGGAATCGATTGGCGACTTCGCTTCACGTGGCAATTTTGCTTCGTGAGGTGACTTTGCTTCGTATGGTGACTTTGCTTCATGAGGTGACTTTGATTCGTGTGGTGACTTCGCTTCATGATGTACTTTTGGAGCTTCCACCTGTAACAAAACCTGAGTTATTTATTTGTTTATTTACAGTACACTACAATTTCAAACGATCTAAATGGTACATTTAAAATATGCACCGTAAAAGCTGTAACAACTATGTGTTCGGCCGATGTACGAAATGTTAAAAAACTATTTCTATACAAAATTTTGGGGACCTGGTATTTCGATTGAAGAAAAAAAAATTAGCCATACTTACTTTCAAATTACTTTCAATTTCAGATGAATTTTCTTCGAGCGCAGAAATCAATGTTCGTTTAACTTGATTCTTTTTCATTTCTTCGAGCCAAGGTGCTTTGTGTTTTTCCCATTCGCGTAGACGAGGTTTAACGGATGAATAGACAGGTTGTTCTTCGCTATGTTGCACATTCGGATTTGTATTCTCGCCTTCTTCAGATGGTACTTCATCTTTATGCGAAGTGGTGGGAGGTCTCCTACCTAAAAAATTTTTAAATAAACGAGAGACCCTTTTACAATTTAAAATTCGATTGGAAATGTGGCATATTAAAAAAAAATGTAATCGCAATCAGTATCAAAGAAGTTCAATAATTTCAATAAGTTTCTTAATTTGTTTTTGAAATAAATTATATTTTTTAAATGAAGAAGATAATCCAACCTGTCAAATGATGTCATCTTCTATGAGATAAATGAAACTCTAAATTAAATAAAGCAATAAACAATAATGAAGTCAATGAACTATAATAACGCATCAGAATGTTTAATCATATTTACTTAGAAACAGTAAATAATGGTATTTATTTTTCAAAAAAAAATTTAAATAAAAAAAACATTACTGATAAATATTCCCACGCAAAAAAACCCTATAGAACAACAACACATTGTTACACTGTTGCCAAATATTATACCCAGAAGGCAAATATTTTTAAAACATTTATTTTCTTCTCGTAATGCGTAGCTAGTTTCAGTGGTTTGTATTTTTGTTCTAGTTGTCTTATTTGATTTTTATGGACATTTTTAAATTAGCTAAATGCTTTCACAAATCCAGGATTCATATCAAATACACAACATGCAATTTTTTCTTGTGAGGTTCCTTGAAGAGTATAAAGTGTTTCAAAATAACCCATCACGAAGAATTCAAGCCTTGTAACAACGGATCCGATTGGAAGTGGACACCCAAATAACTCCTTCGACTTATGACTTTGTCTCATTTAAATAATCTAAATATTAACGATTCATTTCATTTTATACCAAATGATGTAGAAATTAAGGATATCCTCTCTTCTACCACAAAAAAGAATTCCTCGGGTAGGGATGAAATTTCAGTTAATCTTCTTTCACATCTTCCAGAAGATGCTTTAAATTTTTTAGCAGAATCAATCTATCATTCATTTTGGACACTCACCTACGGCTTGTGCGACAATCACATGAGTCAAAAAAGGGACTATACACACGAGTTGCATACAATATTTTTTCTACTACCGTACACATTATCCACTAATAATAGAAATATAAAAGTTACTTTTTTCACTAGTGCGTAAAGTACATAGTGATTTGGCTTTAGAAATTAATCTTAAACTTATAGTTTTGTCGTGTTCTGTGATGATATACTAATAAAAGTTTAGAGATTGACAGTTCTTCTAATCCACACAGCCACGGCCTATTTACTTTTACCAAAATCGACATCCACGGTTTGTTTACTTTTAATTAAATCGATGACATTTAGAGAAAATTATAATTAAAATAAAAAACTGTTGATAATTTGTTGGGGACTAAATAGATATAAGCAAAAATAATTTACTTATTTGTCTTAGAAGGATATAGCATATAAATGGTATTATAAAACGTTATATTTTGTTACTATGTACAATTTTTGTCAAATTTGATTTTTTTTTCACTAGTTCGTAAAGAGTTTTACACTCCGTGGAGTGAGTAAAGTAAAATTTGACAATTTTTTTTCACTAGTGCGTAAAGTACAGTAATTTACGCACTAGTAAAAAAAGGAACTTTTATATTTCTAATATTAGTGGATAATGTGTACGGTAGTAGAACAAATATTGTATGCAACTCGTGTGTAAAGTGTTAAGATAATAAACACATTAGGTTACAGAATACTTTATGAACACTATCATTGTACTAGTAATTAATAGCTTATTTGAGCATGTATGTAAGCTATTACATGTGAGTGTACTACGTCTATAAATAAATTTATAAATAAATGCTTTACAGATTTCTTCGTACAAACCCTAAAAATTATAATAATATTTAATTATAGTGCATTAGATTACAATAAATTATTCATTATTTACAATTTCTTCCAATAATATTGTTAAATAATGTTCGAAATAAAAGTTCGTTAATTTTGACATTTTCCTCCAAAGGTTCTGGTCCCTTTCAATTCTTTTATAAAGAATTCCTTTTATAGTACTATAACAAAATTTTCTTTTACTCACATGAAGTTGACCCTGCACTTGATAACAGTATGGATGTGTTTTTTTTAACCTATATTGGGGTCTATTCTGTAACAATTCCTTTATATTTAACGGGCTTTAAAAATATTGACGGCCTATAAAAATATGTTCGTATTCGTTAATTTACTTCTGTCATTATTTAAACAGATTTCTTTAAGATAGTCCTCTAATGTATTTTAGAGATCCGTTTAAATAATGACAGAAGTAAAGAAGAAAATATTTTTAAAGGCCGTTAAATATAAAGGAATTGTTACAGAATAGACCCCAGTTACCGTTAACTTTTTCCATATATTTTAAAAAAATTTTATCAATAGCCTCTTCTGGTATATAATTTTTCGCTGAAGGAGGACATTTGACTTCCACCAAAAGATTTTACCGATTACGCTATCTGAAATTGCAGCCAAAATGAATGTTCGGAATCTATGAACATTCCTGAGTTGGATATTTCACTATCTAATGATTCACTCAACTCCCTTAAAGCTCTGTCTTCATTTCCTATACCATAATTAGTATTTTTATTGCCAGAAAATGTACCTTTTAATATGTCCATGGCAACTTTAGTGTTATTAGTAGATTCCTGAAGTCTACAAATTCGTCCAAAATTTGAGGCAGTTAATCTTTTTCGTCGCTCCTCAAACCACTCATCGGATTTTCTTTGGCTTAAGGTTTTCTCAAAAATATTTTGTACTTCTAAGCTGGAAACCTTTAAATTTTCAAGAAATTGATGCTTAATTTTTTTTTATTCATCGTGGTCAATTTTCAAAATTTTCTTCGCATTGGGGCCATAATGCTCATCTGCTAGTTGTGATGGTCTCTTCTCATGCTTTTTAAATTTTATTTTTTTTTAAGCCTCAGTCTTCTTTTTTCCACATTACAAACAATTTTTGATACACATTTTTTTGTGTACTGGCCAGGACTTTTCCCTGTAATGTTTTTATGGAATGAGGAATGGTATAGACCTTTAGTGTTATATGATAAAGCTGCAGAAGGACATCTTAGTTCATAACTACCTCTTGACGTCTAATTAATTCGTTTCCCGCCTAAAATTTTTGTAATGAAGTTGTTATATTATTCTGCGTAATTGTTATTAAGGTTTTTAATTAAACTATTCGCATGGAATTTTATTCTCGATATAGATGACAATATATCTTTCATCATTCCGCATTCTGTCAGGTCAACAGTGTAGTCTGTATTCTCTTCATTTCCTAACTTTGTAACAGTACTCGTGCTTACCAAATGCATGATATGGGCTATTAGATATGTCAGGCTTTAGATTAGCTATTCACTAAATTAAAATATAAAAATATTATAAACACCCTCTAATAAATCGAACTGCGTTATAACAAAATCTCACAATGCACCAAGAACAACTAAATGCGGTTCTGGTTTCCCTAATTCAGGTATCTCTGACTCATTCAAGACCTTTTGAACGTCGGCAGCCGTTGTAGGAAAATAATATATGGGATAGAGTACACGATTTCGAGTTCGAACGTTAAAATTTTGTAGGTACGCTCTTAAGAAAATCTTGCTAAAAAAAGCCTACTACAAATTGGATGAATTTTTCTGTGATCGGTTAAATTAAGTACCTCATTTTAATTTATGTGTATATTATATTGTTACGCAGCACCCTGCAGTAGCCTGCGGCTATCATAGGAAACGTACAGATAGAAAAAGAAGTGTAATGTTACTCATCGCCCTACAGTGTGCTGCGGTCGTTATAAGTAAAAGTACAAGTAAAAGAAGATAGAATATTCCAGTAATGTCTGGAAAAGTCATCAAGAATATTCTAGACGACAGTTCGCGAAGGTTCGAGAAGCTATATAAGGATGATCCTGACGTCAGCTTTCAGTTTTATGATATATGTTACACGTTAATGTTATCAGTTGCATCGTTATTGTTAAAGTTCAGTTGAAATAAATTGTGATACGAAAAACCTGCGTAACAAAATATTTGTCGATTGTCATATTTGTACTTGGTGTTGTGCATATACATTTTTGTTCTTTATATTATATTTTGTATTGACATTAGAATTTTAAAAATTTGTTTCTTTTCTTTGAATTTTAAGTTTTTACTTTTGTTTTTAGCTCTCTTATTTTGTTATCTATTTTTGTTAATAAGAATGTAATTAATTTTTCAACAATAAAATTTTTTTGACTTGACTTCCCTTGGCAATGCTGCGTAACATAATGAATAATTTCAGACCACGATGGGAAGAATGTGTACGCCTGATTGGATGTCATCTTCCCGGAATTATATTCAAAAAATAATATAATTAATGCTTTTTTTATGTTCTTTAACCAAATAATTTTATTTGTAAAACTTGATTTTTTCTTTTTTACAAAATTTTTAAGATCGCTCCTTATTCTACCACACCCTGTACTTTATCGGCCGGTCTACTAGATAAATGAATACAAAGCCACTTGCTATAATAAAATGTATTTTTACTTACCAGGTGCTTTTGCCCTAGTAGCCCTCAAGTCAGTCAAAAGAGAGCTTCGTTCCACGTGATCAAAAGCATTATCATTACTTTTGAAAGTCTCCTCAGTTACACTAACGTGTTTGCTTCCGATAGAACCATCGACGACATCTTCGATTTTTTTCTTTAAATCTGAAAGAAATCCTAATCCGGAATTCGATGGTGATTTTTTCACAGACGTAAATGGCTTATTCGAAATTAGTGCTGGTTTGTTAGATTCAAGGCTAATACTATCGACTGATTCCCTTTTCGGTTCCAGGGATTTTCGTTGAGAAGCAACTGATACGGATTTTATGGCACCTATAATTAAATGTTATAATAATTAATTATGCTTGAAAAACTATTTAATGTGCAATAATTTCTGTCGTAATGACAATGGATGTGGTAGTTGTGTAATGTTTTCTAAAAATAATTTTATCTTGAAAGTACCTTGTAAATACAACAAAAAATTGAGCACCATTTAATATTAGTAAAACTACGTCTTTGTTTTTTATAAGTTTTTATAGTTCGCCCTCATCAGATATAATATTTTTGCATTATATGTTTCCGTTTCTCCACAACATTATAGTCTGTGGAGATATTAATATTGATTGTTATGTGAGAATAACAACAGTTATTGCCGAACATTGTTTTGGTAATGTGACTGGAACCATATCACATTCGCTAGAACTTGTGGATTTGCACCAGGATATAAATTTGCCAAAGTCGGCACGCCATTATTTTGGAGAAGTGCTTATTTATCGTCTTAAGTACACTACAATGCGTAACCAATCATTTATAAAATTATTTTACGCATTTCTGTTAAATAAACCATGTTCTAATCTGTTGTTAATAAATTTAAATGATACCTACATCATTGACAGCAATTAATGTGAAGATGTTACAATCATGCAGCAAGTTGCTAAGGCAATTTAAAAAAATTAAGAGTGCCAAATATGAAGAATAACTTTTTTGTTAATACTGTCTAAAAAGGCAATTGAAATTGTTTTTGCTTGCTTTCTCATTATTAAGAACAAACCTCTATTAATTATTAATAAAGTTTAAAATTTTGTATAAAAATACAGAATGTATGGATCTATGACTACTAAGCAGTAAACTGTATTATTTAGAATGGAATTGCCAATATTGCCGGGTGCGCGTGGTAAAAATAGTTCTCTAACGCTGCTGAAAATGTAGCAAACATTTCATGAAAACACTGTACTTTTGACATTTGGAGTACTCGGACGCATGCGCATTATTGATGTAATCTCATGACTTTACAGTACTCGTTTTTGCAAGTTTGAGTGTGATTTTAAGGTTATTCATTATTCTATAATTTCTTTTGTTTGGTTTTGATCTTAGGTGTCCTTAGAGAACGTGTGTTTTATATTTATAGTTTTTAATTTGAATTTATTTACATCATCAGGAAGTACATTTTGAATTTTTCGAAAAATAAATTAAATTGGTTACTTGTTGATTAAATCTCATTCTAAATTTTGGAACTTGTTTAGAAATGTAAGAGAAGTTTTAGACCACAAAACTTTAATCTGTATTTATTATGCTCAAGTAGCACCTCGATTGATATACGAGATTGGTCTGTGTGGAAACTCAACTGATTCTAGTGACGTTTTTATTCTTCAATAAAGATCTTAAGACTAATAGGTAAAGTACCCAAATATTATTCTTGTCGACCAATATTTGTAGAATAGGATATTTTGCCTCTAGCTTCATTATATGTTCTAGAAATGTGTTTGTTTTTAAGAATTTAAATAAATTTAGGCAAAATATAGATTTCATAATTTTTACAAAGTCATATGTCAGGTGGCGCAAAATCAAGTACCCTATGGAAGGCTGTCATTGTTTCGTTTGTAGTTGACATCTGTTCGAGTTTTTCTGTCAGTTGCAAAGTAGATACTTGGGAAATTCATTATGAATCGATATATGCCTCGAGAACGTGCCGAAATCGTAATTTTTTTTTATCAAAATAATTCGTCGATTATCCTAGCTCAACGAGAATACCGTAGAAAATATGGAAGAGCGGTGTTCCAACTGCAAAGACATTTCGGTGGTCTCCCGATTTAAATGTTCCAGACTTTTGGTTATGGGGTTATCTTAAAGATAGGCTATTTGTAAATAATCCTCGAACACTAGAAGCATTAAAAGACAACATCCGGGAATAAATTGACAGAATACCACCAGAAACGTTGGAGAAAGTTATGAAAAATGCTTTAAAAAGAGCTCATTATTGCATTAATACTGGGGGTGGCCATTTGGTCGATATTGTTTTTAGTGTGTAACAAAACAAATTTTTAAAGTTTAAATAAATATTTTTCATTTATAATATGACTGTTTTTTAATTAATCTTTTATTTAAAAAACAAATAGGGGACTTTATTTTGCGCCTTGTACAATAAACTTCCGGAGATTTTTTGAATTTTAAATATTGTTTATAATAATTACTAGTATATATTATTATTACTGTTTTATTTTGGACAAATCATAATACACTGTAAAAAATTGTCTACACGAAATAAATTATCTGTTAATCTATTAATTATAATATTACTCACCAGAAGTTACTTGACCACGGCCATAAATTTCTGATTTGACCATAAAAGATCAACTCTTTATTTATAGCCTTTGGTACAGAAATAAACTATTTTATTTCTATAAATGACATTAAAAATTTATGAAAAACATATTTCTTATCTATAAAATTATTATTAATGATAAAGAATTCTTTTGGTTTATTAAAACAAAAATAAAACCTGAATCGATAACTTAAATCACTGAAAATGTTGCTAGACATACGTTCTTATGGAAAACTTAAATGTTACTATTTTACTAATAAAGCTACAGTTATTTATTTTAGTGTCTTATTTAAATATAATATATATATATATATATATATATATATATATATATATATATATATATATATATATGCACGGCTATCATCACGAAGCCCATCACATCACGTAGACCAGTCGAAGCCCGGTTGTGCGGGAGGGGTCGGGACTTGGAAATAAAATAAAATTGTAATATTTTATTATTTCACACAGTTTATTAGAAGCCCGGCGGTGTTGCCTAAATTATAACTTTTACAAGTTTTTGATTTTTCGACTATTGTGACAGACTATCAATTTGCAGAAGGATATTACAATTTAGTTGAAATATTTTTCTACGAGTTTCGAGATTTCAGTGGCCATCAGCTAATTTCTGACATTATTTATGTAAATTCTATAAAGGGTATTTTCAAAGTTTTGGAATAGGTTAGTAACTTTTTCAAATAAATACCTTTTTCAAATAAATAACTTTCATATAAATAACTAACTTTTCAAATAAATAAATTTTTCAAATAAATAACTTAGAAATAATTTGAAAATTCGAAAACAAATCTCAAAAATACCCCTACGAATTATTAAGTCCATCTCCGAACCCCACAGGTAAAAACAAATACTTGGATATTTGGAAAAAGCCTTTCGTCGGTAGGACTCGAACCCAGACATCTTTTTTCTGTACACAAAGACAGCAGTATGATGTGTTAATTTGGGCCAAGCGCCTTTTCAGGCTCGTTCTCAAATCTTTAAATACCTCTATACAACATCGGTGTGTATGAGAAATGCATTGATGCATACTAAGCTCATATCTTCGTCTGCGTGAGTTAAGTTTTCAATGTACGTTAAGCGACGTAAACCTAAGTACGAAAATTGTGAATTGAATATATCATAAATCGCAAATAGAAATCCGAAAGAATTATCTGAAATTATTTGTAGAAATAATTTGCAAATTCTTAAAAAATCTCAAAAATCCCCCTACGTATTATTAAGGCCATCCCTGAACCACAAAGGTAAAAACAAATACTTGGAGATTTGAAAAAAAGCATGCAGTCGTGGGTTTCGAACCCAGATATCTTTGTTCTGTGCACAAATGCCCTAACTCTATACCATCACGACATTTACTGTCGAGATTCCTAGACGGCAGTTTGATGTGCCAATTCGGGCCAAGCGCCGTTTCAGACTTAACTTTTTGAAATAAATAACTTTTTCAAATTAATAAATTTTTCAAAATAATATATTTTTTAAATTAATAAATTGTTCAAATAAATAAATATTTCAAATAAATAACTTTTTGAAATAAATAACTTCTCAAATAAATTACTTTTTTAAATAAATTCCTTCTTTATATACATAACTTTTTTAAATACATAACTATTCAAGTAAACTTTATTTTCAAATAAATAACCTTTTCAAAAAAAAAGTCAAAAATAAATATAAAAAAAAAAAAACAAAAAATCTAATTATTTAGCACGGTGGCCACGAAACTTGCGTATTAAAATATATAAATCTGGGTATATCGTTAGTCGGAAAATACGATAGTATAGAAACATTACTTTTCAGAATAAGTGTATCCGTTGAAATGGGCCAGTTGCATGGCTACCAGACATAAATCCTTGTGATTTTTTAAAATTGTTTATTTTAATGAATACACATTTAAAAAAAAGTATTAACTTTGGAATCACCCTGTATACTATATTTGTGCTATTCCTCGAACAGTCGATTGTATGTACCTATCAACCGGAGCCGTAAAAGTCATTCTCCATCTCACTCCTCTTGATATTTTAATCGAACAGGTTGCTTTGATGACAATGACATGATTGGAATAGAACCTGATGTAGGATCTGGCGAGACGTCGCTTTTGACGAGAGGCACTCGATACGCTTCCATTTTTTCGAACGAACATGAACCACCTCTCAGCGAGATATATCTTCCACAAGCCATATAAAGTTATAAGGGTAAAATTCATATTTACACCGACGATTCAAAAAGAAAAATAGGCTTAGGATGTGACAGTTCCCATCGTTAAACCTAAATATAAAATGTACGTTGAGCAATAATTTCAGTGCAGTTCAAATAGAGCTCACGGGATACTAATAGCATCAAAAGAAGTTAAAATAAACAGTATCAAATATAGAGATAGCAGACAAGAACTACTCACGCTGGACAGACCATTAATAATTTACTCAAGGTACGTAGCTTAGGCCGAAGGATCATCTATCAATATTGTGATCAATTTAAGATAAATCAGAGGTTACCACATCAAAACGTAACCGTTTTGCTGATTCACTAGGCAAGAAGGCAGACAACCAAATACTTTTTGGAACTGGCCCTTTAATTGGACTTATTCATCGGTAGTGGCAAACCTGTTTAAATAACATTTACTTGTGAAATTCAAGTAAAGATAGAAAACAACAAGAAGCTGCAGAATAATCAGGGTGCTTTAAAGTTACCCAGCAACATAACAGCAAACAATTACTTGACTATGACTAGACAGAATATGTGCCTGACCATAGACATTGCCAAGCACAGAATCACATCCATAGCATGGGACTCTCAGAATCAGCACTCTGCAGTAGATGCGAACAAGAAGATGAGAGAATCCTCTTCCCTTGCCCAAGGCTCTCAATTATCATAAGATTTGTGTTCAGCCAGCAATGGCTAACACCGGCCGACATAAACACTTCTCGGCGACGTTGTCAATTACATTAAATTTGTAGGCTCGCTGACAACCTAAGAGGGGCCTCTTAATTCAGGAAGATGCACAATAGGTCTAGTGAGGCCTAAGTGCTGTAGGACAATCCACCCTCCAATAATATAAATTTTTACAGAACCATCATCAGATATATTTTTAATCGACTTTAAAAAAGGAGGAGGTTCTCAATTCGTCGGAATATTTTTTTAAATGTATGTTAATCGATAAATCTTTAACACGTTGTTCAGTTTCAATGATTTTTTTGTTAGAAAGGGGGTACCTCAGGGGTGGTCCCATATAAATTTGGTCAAGATGTGGTGAAGGCATCTGCACGATTTTGATGTCGGTTTTTAAAATTACTTTTAATACTTGTTATTTAGATTTTTGGTGATCCTAATGAAATTAAGTATTATACGCTTCCCTATAATAAATATTTCAGGTACTTTTATGAATACCTCCTTTTCACAACTAAATAAATTTATCTAAAAATTTAAATATAAATTTTTATCACTTAAGTGAAAAAATCGACGCACCGTAACACGCATATTTGATGACGCGCCCGCAGCGAATGTGTTAAGCGTTAAAATAAACCTGAAATGGGTAAATAATTCATTATTCCCGAGACTACAGTGTTGCCGAATGTGATGGGCTTCGTAATGGTGGTTTGTTTAACATGATCTGTATATAATCGCGTTTGACTCTTGCGCCCTCTGCCGCTGAAACCACTGAACTACAGGCGTATATTTGGAGGTATTTTCCGACATTTTGAAGCCCACCCTTTTTTTCTTAAACGATAGAGATGGGGTTACTTGCCTCTAAAACGAATTTATACACTGTGTTTTTAGGAAGCCCGAAATCGGGCTTCGTAAGTGACTAGTGGGCTTCATATATCATTTGAAATGTAACGTTTCGGGCTTAGTAATGTCTAATTGCATGTATATATATATATATATATATATATATATATATATATATATATATATATATATATATATATATATATATATATATATATATATATATATATATCTGAATGAAATTAACGCCGCTAGTAAAACGGTTTCAGCACAGAATAACCTACCTTTACAAAAGCGAAGGCTAGCTAATTTTTAGGCTCCAAAATGTATGCCCATTTTATAACTGACAATACTGTCATATCACATGCGAGTGTTGTTTTGATGTGTCAGGATCAGTCATTTGCTTTTTTTGATTTTTTTTATCGAATTTAGTGTGTTTTAGTGTTTTCCTTTATATATTTTTTAACAATTATTGAGTAAATCTTTGTTTAGTATTTTCCTTTGTCTATTTTAAGAACATTGTTTAGTAAACCTGTTTTTAATCGAAAAATTTTTGTGGTATGTGTTGAGCTATTTACATAGTTTTATTTATTTTATTGAAGCAAAATAATTTTTTAGTGAACTAATGAAATCTAAAAGAAAGAGATGTACTTATCGCCTATGTCTACATCGAACGGATTCAAATACCAGTTATTTTTCATTTCCCAAAGTTCCAGAAAGGTATGCAAAATAAATTATGCAATTTAAATGAGGAAAACTGATAGCTCTACCTAACAAATAATTTAAATTTTGATCTAGATATGCAAATTTACCAACATTATGTGCTACGTTTGAAAAGTTCCTCTTGGAGCGGAGTGGAGCTAGTAGATTTTTTAATCACTTGATAATCGAGCTTATGTGGAATAAAAGAACGGCTATGGATTTGTTTATGTTTCCGCTTTCCATTAAAATAAACTAAAACCTTTCTTTTAAATCAAATTTGATTTCTCGTCTCGTGGTTTTTGTTGCAAGTTGCAAAATAAACTTAATTTTTAGCTGTAGTATTTTTCGCACTAGAAAATAAACTATGTTCTCATTTTCGTCTGACATTTTTTATAAATATTTTTTTGCTCTTAATAACCATATATGTAAATAAGATGGAAAAGAATAAACTGTAACAAACAAGAGACAACGGACAACTGTCTGTACATCTCACAATGAACTGTATATTTAAAAACAGTTCACTGCTTTTTTTTTGTCAATTGTCACAGAAATTACATTTACTCCGAAAACTGAAAAATTTAATATGGAGGAAATAGCTCTGCATTCAAAGACCATGGAGCAGATCCCATCGAGAAGCCACAGATGTATTAAAAGAATGGCTTCGAGTAAAACGAGGTACTTTTCAAATGCAGCAATGTTAACTGTATATTATTTATTTGGCTGTTTAATCAAACCAATTATTATATTAACATGTTTATGTTTTAAATCAAATTATATTTATGTACTTATGACAATGTATTTTGTATTTTTTTAGGGCTGCCATGTGGTTAAGAGCCTGTAATCGAGAAGACTTGATTAATGTAACCAGTGAATAATTACACAAAAACTACCAGTTGTGTGAAAAACATTTCCAACCCAGTATTTTTTCAGTTGGATCAACTCGGAAACATTTGAAAATGTACTTCTGACAATATTTTGGCACACACTCGCAACAAATGAAAACATTGATCGTTTTGAAAGGGTCTGTGCCCTCAACATCTACTACTAAATCCCATGACGACTTTTTCAGTACATCAGGTATTAAAAATAATATAAAAGTTTTGTGTTTATGTATTTTTTTAATTTAAATATTTTTTTACGTCTCAGAAAGATTGTTGTTTTTATTTCGATAACGCATGTGCCAATCCCCAAAATATCTCCTTCGGCTGGGCCACAATTTTTAAACCAACCATTTGCAGATGTAGTTAAAGCTCAAGCGGAATTTAAAAACAAAAAGCCTCTAGCTAGAAGACATTCCAATGAATACAAGCAGTTTGTACTTACCTTGTATTTACCTTGTATTTTTTAGGACCTAGGGCATATTCCTTTGTCTAAAATGTTGTGTGTATTTTTTATATTGAGATTTTTCGTAATTTGGATTAATTAAAATTAATAGTGTGGGTACGTGTTTTATTTATAACAACCTTTTTCCTACAGTACTTTTCTTCAAATCTCAATTTAATTCAAAGTTCTAATAATTATGCATCTAACAATGCAATATATGTGTTCAACAAATGCATATGACTTATAAACAAAACCTAAATCCAGTCTGGATTTATGACATACAGCTATGAGGATGTGCCATGATATAAGATTTCTAAAATAAATTCCTAAGATGCATCGTTGATGCACCCTGGTTCTATCTAAACGATTATCTTCATACAGACATAGATGCCAACAGTCAAGGAAGAAATAAGGAGGTTATTGCAAAACATGAGGGTCGACTCCACTCTCAGGTCAATGAAGTGCTGCAGTTACTGGACAACTGCACTCAACAGAAGACTCCAAAGAAACAAAAGCCATTTGAGCTAGTGCAGTGAATGTTAGTGCTAGTGTAAAACACTGTAATAAATCGTTATGCCAATTATTGGTGATGTTTCTCTATCAACGACGAACAACTACTAGACTAATTTTGTTTGCAAAAATTGAATTGCAACCAATCACGGATTTATCCACCGAGAGAATATAGCGAAAGTCTTTAAAACACATAAAAGGCTTTCAAAATTACAATTACATGTAATAGGTAGGTTATTCTGTGGTTTAAGGCCTCGTCACTTCAACCTTTTTATGCTTCCAGTTGATATGTTTGTGTAAAGAGATTTTGTTTATATTAGGCTTAACAGTCTCCATTAGATCCTTCTTGAAAAAAGCTTACAGACTATATAAAGGTAAGTTTTAACTAATTTATATGTTGATATATCCATTACAAATTACTTTCAATGCATATAGTATGTTTGAATATTCTTAGCGTAAGAAATGATAGAAATTACATTCATTTTTTTTAGATAGGTGTAAATTTTTCCCATATTGTGATGTTTGTTTATTTTAAACAACAGTTTATTTGTTAATAATTTATTTAAACAATACTATTCTAATTTATATATATTTTGAAGTCTTTAAATTGTTCACTATTTATCTTCACAACTGTTTGTATACTACTGACTGCTCCATGTTCCTCCACCAATATTTATATACACATTTAAAATTATGGTGGTGGTAAGAACTTTCGATCTTACCAAAACTAGAAACATCACGTTCTAGTACTCGAAAGCGCCTTCGCCATAGTCGTCACATATGTTTGGTCTTAAGGGGTTTAATTATGTATGATAATCGGACAAGTTGAGCCTCAAAAGCCAAATAAGACAAAGAGCGACTTGGAGGATTAGAACATGACTGAATAATAAAATCGCTCGCATTACAATATTTTTAAAAATAAGTGAAACTCTGCCCTAATTTCTATTTTTTGACATCCTCCGTATATTGTAAAAAATTTGAAATTGATTACTTCAAGTGGTGAAGGATGCCACCTTTAGGAATATAACGGAAGAGTTTCAGAAATATTAATTTCTCCTGATTTTAAAAAGTACATGAAATGGCTAAAACGGACCTGCAAAGGCACTTTGTGTGCAATTTCACCAGTACTCCTGTGACGTAATGCGCAAATTCAATTTGGCTTACTTTTGTCAATAGGGATTGTTGTTCCATTTTAAATATACAGTTCATTGCTGTCAAGTTTTCATTACTATTAAGAAACTGGACAATTTGAAAAATCTTTGCTTTGGTCATTTGAAACCGGAAATTACATTGTAATTTGCTCATATTTTGTTTAAGATCTTACAATGCAGAAATGAGGTTAAGTAATTTTGTTTGTAAACAGAATTAAACAACTGACAAAGTGGCAGCTTTTCCACTCTACAGCAGGAAAGATGTCAACCAACTATATATCGTTAAAAACGTCAACTTTCGGGTAGGACAGAAAAATATTAAATTGCTTTTTCTAAATAAAAACTACTTTAACTATTTTAAGAGAAAGTTACTCATACCTTTATCTCCAATTGACTTCCTAACTTCTTTATTACTATTTCTATTATCTATAAGTACAACAAAATTGTCTGGAAATACTCCAGTTTTTCCATTTAATTCACCATGCCACCAGCCTGGATCCGGACATTCTTTGTTTGTTATAGTTATTAAATCACCTTCTTGGAATGACAATTCATCCTCATTCTGTGCTTTATAGGGGAAGGTGGCTTCACATAACTGTTTACCTAAAAATAATTGATAACCTTCGATATTGTTGGAAAGATTATCCATTTCATAAAATTTGTAAACAAGCAATTTCTAATAATATCGTTCAAGGTAGACTCAAAATTCTATACTAAAAACTGATTTGGAAACATTGGAATAATAATTATCCCTAATATTTTAACTATTTTGAAAATGTCAACAAATAATGTGTTACAAATTATGAGTACCAGGCTGAAATTTTTTAGATACAACAAAACTGCTTGAATATACAAAACAATCTTATTACCTATAATTTATTAACGTATATGCATTTCTTCTAATTACAAAATAGAGTATTAATTAATAAATAATAAACTTAGAGATTCATGCAAAAGAAAATTTAAGGAATTTAAGATACAGGAATGTTTAATTCTTCTGTTATACATAAACGTATTTTAGTTAAATAATATTATACATGTTTATGAAATACATGTACATATTAAAACAGGCAGGTATAGGGACCGTGAGAAATGAAATCTTGAACCGAAAATGATTTTTTTTAAAGTTTTATTTTACTTAAAATACAATAAATTTAGATGTTAATGTTTCGAATGCTAACCAGGAACTCACTTTTACTGATTAAAACTACTTTTATATAAACAACTATTTAAAAATGCTAACTATGCAAAATGGTATATTTGATATATTCTTCATTAGTATGGGTGATATAACTCGTGCGTCATGACTTTAGCAACAAACACATCACTTTGGAAACCTGGATTTGATTCGATAGTAAAGAAATTTTATGAATTTTCACAGAGCACACTTAGTGTCTTACAACCAATAATATACATAATCACATAGATCCATTATCTATATGTAAATCAGACCACGAAAAGCTTATTTCACTGGGTAAAGTTTTTTTATTTATCTTGTATTAATTTTGAGCACTTAGTTGTAAACAAATCATTTACAGAACCGGTTTAGAAAAAATAATCTTTAGTGTTTTCTTGTCATTAAGATTTTTACATATTTAAATGAACATTTTATATAATAAAACTAATTTTAAATGTGAAATTAGAATGTCCAATTTGTCAAAAATATCATAGCCCTCATTACAATTTATTAAATATTTTTCATTTATCACTAAAATAAACAAATCATAATTAATACATTGTAATTGCTGTCAAAAGAGATTGCAACAAACTTTAAAATATTAAAAATCCAGTGATTTTATTTTTCAATTTTTTATTAACATTACCATTAAACATTACTCAGAATAATAGATAAGTGTCCAAATATAACTCTTACCAAAGTTGTTTATATCTCATATCAAAGTTGTTTACATTACCTTTTCAAAGTTGTATTACATATTGCAATTATGTGTTTTATATAGTGTTATTTCTGAAATAAAAGTGGTCTAAAGGACCAGGCACCTTTCTTATGGAGAAATGGCGTACGGTCAAATTTTCTAAAATTTCGCTAGGTGATAGTAATCAAAGTGTAAAATCTTTTCATTACAGGGTGATTCGAAGATTTAGGGAAGATATATTTTTTTTTAATTCTAAAATCTTTATTAAAACAGCGAAGCAATTACTATCCTACACTTTTTAGTATATTCAAGGTTCTCAAACTCAAAGCGATCTATTTCAAGGTTGAATTATACAGGGTGACCCAGAAAGAAGTCTAACAAAGCATTTCTTGTTTATTGCTCCATGTGCGAACCTACGTGTATTTCTCTCGAGTTGGATTTTTGAAAACCACCTTTAAAACAATTAGAATACCCTTTACTATATATTATACAGGGTGATACTTCCATAATAATTATTTACTGCAAGTAAAATTGGTAAAACATCACAGTTTTCTGCACCACCCTGTATAAAAAGATGAGTCGGTCAAAAATTTATATTTTTATTTCTATAAAGTATAAATTATATAATCTTTAGAGTGTAAAAGATTCATTTTATTTGTTTGACTAGTTTAAACTGTACGGAAATCTAAACACAACATCTACCAATAAAACGGAATTCTTAGCTCGGGACATCTTATAATTTTTATCCTAATAAACCAAAAGATAAAAATAGTAAGAAATGAGATTATATAAATCTAAAACCGTAGCAGTTTGTTGTTATTACGGTATTTAAACTCATTACGCTATATTGCAGTAAAAATATTATATAAAAGAAAAATTATTTTATTTAACATTTTTAAGAGCCTTTCTAAAAAAACAACGTTAAATTTTGAACTTTTTTTATAAACCATAAAATACATTAAAAAAATTTTAGGACCTACTGTTTCTACAAGTTCTTTTGCATCCCAAACATTCTAAAAGTCGTTTGGATGGATACTTGGTATTTTTACATTTGTTTTTATATTCCCGCACAAGATTTTAGTGTTGCAAAATATTTTTCAGTACTTTTATATTGCAAACATTCAAAGATTGTCTATGAATTGCCGTGTGAATATTTTTCTTGTTTCAAACATATATGTTGTAACTTGTAACCACCATCTCGATCAACAAGGATTTCTTCTTAGAGAGTTACAGAGTGGTTTGAGGTTTATTAATAAACTATATATTATTAATAACATCCAACAATTCCTGCAAACTATAAGAACAGTTGCAAATTCTCAAGAAACGAACAAAAACCTGGGAAGATATAAACAGCTTCACAGATTAAGAATGCAAACGCTAACATCACTTTCAAAAAAGAGAATTTAGAGATGTTTACGAAGTTAGTGGTAATATTCAAAATTGTGGCAGCCAAAGTTAAAGAAAAACACTAACTTTTTTGGTGAAATGGTCACCTTAAATCTATATTTAAGTTTTTCAAACAGACAATTTCAACGCATCATGCAGCCCATTTGCATGATTTCTATTTGATTGCTGGAGCGCTCCTAAATAAACACTTTCCCTTAATTCAAATTGAGGGAACAGCTGAAACTGGAAGACAACTGGTAGAGAGATTGGAAGAATTGAATGTAGTTCATGCTAGAGTATAAGCTAAAAATCTAAGGCACCAAAATGGTCAGTGGGTTCCCCTTAACAATGGACATATTCCCTGATTAACTCTACAATACCTTCAAACAATTTCTGGTACATATCACGTATATTTGTCCTCATCATAAATACAGGAAACTATTCAAAACAATGAAGCTAATGTTATTGAAGTTGATCGGGTATTCTATGAAGAAGGCTTTTTAAGGTTTAGGGTATTTTCTCGATTTAGGAATAATACCAAGTATATGACATGGATAGTTTATAATAATGAACCACAAAATCCAGATGACCCGCCCATATTATTCTATTATTGCACATGTAAGTCTGGTGCAAGAACTATTGGATCATGTGCCCATGTAGCATGTATACTATGATTTTTAGGATAATCGAGTCATCTTGAAAATATCAAATATCCATCCACACGACTTTTCGATTGTGTTTGGGATGCAGAAGAACTTGAAGAAGCAGTAGGTCCTGAAATAATTGAAGATTAATGTGCTGATCTGTTTTTATATTTTATTGTTTATAAAAAAACTGCAAGTTTTATGTATTTTTTTTTAGAAAAGTTTTTAAAAATGTTTGAATAAAATAATGTTTGTGTTATTAGAATGTTTTTACTGCAATATAACGTAATAAGTTTAAATACCGTAACAACAACAAACTGCTACGGTTTTAGATTTATATCTCATTTCTTACTATTTTTATCCTTTGGTTTGTTCGCATGAAAATGATAAGATTTCCTGAGCAAATAATTCCGTTTTGTTGGAAAATGTTGTGTTGAGATTTGAGTACAGGTAAAACAGTCAAACAAATAGAATGAATATTTTACACTCTAAAGATTATATCGTTTTTACTTTATAGAAATAAAAATATTAATTTTTGACAAACTCATTTTTTTTATACAGAGTGGTGCAGAAAACTGTGATTTTATACCAATTTTACTTGCAGTAAATAATTATTATGGAAGCATCACCCTGTATAATATAAAATAAAGGGTTTCCTAATTGTTTTAAAAGTGGTTTCCAAAACTCCATCTCAAGATAAATACACATTGATACACACAAAGCAGTAAACAAGAAATGCTTTAATAAGCTGCTTTCTGGGTAACCCTGTATAATTCACTCTTCAAATAGATCGCCTTGAGTTTTAGAACATTGAATATACTAAAAAGTGTGAGATGGTAACTGCTTCGCCATTGTAATAAAGATTTTAGAATTTAAAAAAATATCTTTCCTAAATCTTCGAATCACCCTGTAACGAAAAGATTTTACAAAAAGTTTTGTTAGGTGAATATGTGGTATAAGAATTAAAAAACCACATCCAGCATAGAAAACCTTAATTGTTGTACCCAGTTTACGATTGCGGCGTTATGAAAAGTGGCTATTTCAGAACTTCAACACGCTGTGTATCAAAAACTAGCTATAGAATTGGATTGGGGCCATGGACACTTTTGGTCACTATGTAGACTACTATCACCTAGCGAAGTTTTAGAAAATTTGACTGAACGCCATTTCTCCATAAGAAAGGTGACTGGTCCTTATTTGTTATAAAAATTGTTTAGGTCTCTTAATATTATTTAACTACACAGAAACTCAACTTTCAAAATACATAATAACATGTCTTTAAAATTTTAATTTTCTTTTTCTATTTAGTGGGCACTAGGAAATGCAATATAGCAGTGCACATTGCAACCCGCTTTTCGTAATCTTTTTTATAGACGGGTGAGCAATCTATACATTTATGTACAACATAAACGTCTAAGGTGGATGGATGACATTTCGACTAACATAAGGCTAAAAAGAATTATTATTATTCTCAATCATTTTTATTAATTTACATTTTTTAAATGTTATTGTAATACTTTTTAATTCACTGTTACTAAATACCAATATTTTGACATAGGATACACTTGCTTGAGGTACAACTTTACAATTTATTGTCACTCGGCCATTAAAATGTTTTTGCTCAAAATGTATACACATGTCCAGATTTTAATAATTTTTCACATTTTATATCATTTTGACCATGTACACAATTGTTTGTTACGGGCCGGTATCTATATTTAATATTTTAAAAAATATCCTTTATTATTTACTTGCAATGTTTACCCCATTTAATTCTAAAATTAAACACTAGATAGGGCTAACTTCGGCCTCTATATTTCACACACAGTCCCTATGATGTTCCAAAACAAACGTCAATAAATTTAAATATTAATGTTGTAACTTACAGTATGACAGATATAGCTGAAGTCGCCAAGACCAGATGCGCAGTGGATCTTAAAACATTGTAATCAAAGTTATGAATTTTGAGACGTTGCCAAATATAAGTACCAAGTACCATACTAAAATTGCATTCTGAGTAAAAATGTACATTCTGTTCTGAAATTTCCACCAGAGAAAGCAGATGTAACATGTCATAGAGTACAAATACAATAATTTATTTAATAATATGAGTACTATTCCTTTTGGGCGAGTTTTTGGGGTCATACATATTGGGTGTTCTCATTTTCCAAATGCACAAAATATTCTTTTCCTTTTGTCTTTTCTTTTTGTAATAAATATAATAAAAAAGAAACATTCTTGTAATCTTGGAATATAGTTTTGTATAAATTAAAATATAATCATATACTAAATAATCAAAAAAAAAAGGAACAATTTTGGCACAGTAAATTAGTATAAATGCTTTGAAACTTACTAGGTTTAGCAGGTAACTTAGGAGGTTTACTTTCATTTCCATTTTCTAAATTATTTGAGACCCGAATTGACGGACTTGGTTCCCATGATATTTCCTTTACAAAATTGGAAGGGAACACACCTATTTTTCCCTTCAGGGCTCCTTTCCACCAACCTTCTTCTTCCTCGCCAACTATATCAATAACATCCCCTACTTTCAAGTTCAATTCATCCTCATGATCCTGGTTGTATGAAAAGATAACTCTACATTGACGAATTCTGGTTACGTCTTTCTGATTTCGTAACACTACGGATGAATCTTTGTCTAAAGGACGGACAAAATTATCGGGAAACATCCCTTTCTTGTCTTTAAGTACACCTTCCCACCAACCTCCCTGCTTTTTCACAACATCGGTAATAATGTCACCTTTTCTTATTGTTAATTCATCTGGTTCTTTGGCCATGTAATCATATTCTACTATTACTTTATCTGAAAGGAACAAAAAAAATTCCAAATACAGAATGCAATTTAATAAAAGGTCTGCATTTTAATAGTAGTTTTCCAATTATTATTAAGCTTTCAATGTAGGGCTATTTTTAAACCTGTCTGAAGAGCATTAAAAATCTTTTAAAAATTAGTGAAATAGATAATTAAAAAAATGCATAAAATTAATTTAATACTTACAACATACACAAAAATATTTTAAAATGCTATTTTACTAGAATAATTTTTCGAATTAGACAATTGCAAAAGTAAATTTTCCATTTAACATAAAAAGAAAATAAATAAGCTACATTATATTATCTTGCAAACAAGTATTTTATGACACTTCGCAGGTATTATTATTCGCCCCTTTTTACTGAACTGATGTTTGTAATGTTTTGATATTGTGTAAATAAATTATTATTATTATATAAAAACTTAATAACAAAAATTATTGTACTCAAAAAATGATTGTTTTAAAGAGATGACAGTTAAATATAGACCTGCATAACTCAACAAATCCTAAAATATGATTTATAAAAAAATATAATACTTTTTATAAATTATATAAATGCTTTTTTCTTCAACTACTCTGTGTCAACAGAACTGAAATTTAATTTCAATTAAAAAACTGCAGTAGTTATTAGTATTATGTTTCTTGTTCATCTTCAAAAAAGGAAATTTTGTATTTTTGATAGAAAACTGACAATATACTTACACACTTTTCAAATTGAGTTCTTAAAAATAATTTAATTAACCATTATCAAAAACTACTTATTTTTTAATCCAATATACTTAGTTTATACATTATTTATTTTTAGAATTGACTTGCTTAATGACAAAACACAACTGCTGTGTTTTGGGTCCCCACAATCTCAAGACTTTGATGTAACCATTAACAATTCCATCACATGTATTAGCAGAGTATGACTCAGATGATGTGTCATCAGTTATTAATTGAAGAAAAACTATTACTTTGCTAATACCAATCTAACCATTGAGGCATTGCCATGTATCACAATATCACAAACCACACAACTAAAATTCATTTTAACTAAATTTTACTAAAATAAGTATTTAAAATTTAAATTGCTAAGTTATGAAGTACTTGTTTTGTTTTATTTGAATAAATAAACAGTGAAATTAGATGATGTGTTAAATGTTTTTGAAGGTAAAGCAAAAATATATAAATGAATTATTTGGATTCAACAGTGTTATGATGTTTTGAATCAGTTTGAGATATTCAATCAACATTTTTAATCAAAAAAATACAACAAATACCTCAAAACACTAATCTTTTTTTTAATCATAATTTTACATATTGATGTAATTTTTTTATAAATCTAGCACACTGGTGTCATCTTGATGTTATAATGAATTAAGTACCTATTAAACCTTGAGGATATTTACACTATTATTTCCTAAGAAATATTTATTGTATATTAATAAAGATTGTATCTTAACTAAAATTTATATCTAGTAAAGCTTGGAAAATATATTTGATGTGTCACAACTATTGTAATTATTTATAAATTAGATACCCACTTAAATAAATAGTCAATTTGACTAATGAACTCTTTTATCATAAAGGTAGAGTATTATTTACTTTTTATCACATAATTATTGTTGAAATACCTGTAGTTAGATATAAAATAAACAAGCAACCACTGGCAAAATAACAAGTAGCTTATGTATGTAGGTGCTTTAATGTCTATAATAAACAACCTTTTCTTAATGGGTACAATTTCTGTGAAATGTGAAAGTATAAATAATAAACACAAAGTAAAATGCATATTCAGAGTATGAAGTTAAACTCAAATCTAGTTGTCACCGTTTCAGAATAAGTAGGTTGTGGTAAAGCAGTAAAATGTTATAAAATTTACAAGCTACTTTTTTTGTGTTCCCATTTAAAAGTTCACTTTCCACACAATTCTATAAACAAAAAATAAATAAAAGTAATTAAAATACATACTCATATTGGGTTTAAAATATTTTCAGCCACTCTTTTTACAAAAAACTATAAAAAGCCAAGCCCTTTATCATCATACTTTGATGAGTTAGCTCCTCCTTAATATATGATCATAAAAGATAATCCTAATTTAATTCTTCCCAATACATTTTAGAGATAACGCTAGATTACCATTATCAGTCATTCTTTATTTCCTTTTCTACTTTTATGTTTCTTTATCTTCTTCTTCTTCTTCTTTTTGTTTTTTGGCCTCCACCCTTTGGGTATTTAGCCAGCGCAGGTAATTTAGCTTATTATTTTTCGGGAATATTCATTAAAGAACGTCTGGAATTTTCCATCTTCCCATTGGAGAAAATCCATATTCACTCTTTTCCATTGATTGTATTAATACTTGATACATAGGCTAAACATGTTAAAAGACAACACAACAAAGGTATAAACTTTTCTCGCTCGGGGGCAACTGCCGAGCATCTACACAAACCCAGAAATGTTGCCTCGGATAGATAGAAAAAGCACCCAGGTTAAATAGTTCAGGAATTATTCTGGAATTAACAAGAATATATATATATATATATATTTATTTTTTTTTTTTTTATTTATTTTTTTTTTTTTTTTATTGTATATTAAATTTTTATTTTAAATGTGTTAATAAATTTCATAATAACTTTAATAACATTTAAATTTAGGTGATTTAAAATACAAGGAAGTGAGATAGGAGAAGTGCAGCCTATTTTAATCAATTCTCTATATAAATCAAAATTAAAAGTAATGTTCAAGGGACACTCAAAAAATATATGATGTAGACTTTCAATTTGACCACATTCACAGAATGGGTCATCGCTGCACCCAATTTTAAAAAGATGAGCTCGGCAAAGGGTGTGCCCAGTCTTCAACCTAATAATAGTTGTAATATGTCTGCGATCAATGTATGGAAATTTCAAAAACCAAGCTTTATGAGGAAAGTCCCCCTGATTTGGATAACATTTCCCTTTTTCCAAAAAGGATCTACTCCAGATAATGTTGTGCGCATTAAATATTCGTTTTTTAAAATAAGGAAAATAATCATGCCTGTCTATTTTAATATCAGCTGGAACATTCAAAACTCTACCTATATTAGCCAGATCATCTGCCTGTTTGTTACCCATTACCCCCATATGACCTGGGATCCATGCTAGAATGAACTCAAACTCAGCCCTACTAGCGTCCAATAATAGTCTTTTGGTTTTTAAGGCATTAAGGTTATTATTCCCATATTTTTTGTGTTCAATCATTCTAATTGCGCTCTGAGAGTCTGAAAAGATTATACATTTTGTTAATTCTTTCTCTATGCATACCACAATGGCTTTATTGATAGCTAAAATTTCAGCAGAACATATTTGTGTATGGTCAAGTAGCCTAGTAGAAAAGTTATATTTAATATCAGGAATATGAACTGCACAGCCTACACTATGATCTATAGGATTTAATGAACCATCAGTGAATACCCAAGTATATGACATAAATTTATCCGCAAATTCATTTAAAAAACATTGATTACTATAAATACCATTTTTACTTGCAGCTGAAAAGACTGTTCTTATTCTATCGACTTGATCAGACACTTCAATTTGGAAACACGGATTTACATCTGTTCTATACAGGTTAGTAATAACATGATCTGCTACAATTTTAGCTTCAATTAGGTAAGGGGGGTCCCTCACTCTCCAAAAACCAATCCTAGCTCGATACATATCTGACAAAGAATCTAAAATTGCATTCAGGGGGTTGTTATTGTCCGATCTTATTTTCAAATAGAATTTAATGGCTAACAATTGTCTCCTATATTCAAGGGATATTTCACCAGATTCAGCAAGTAGGCAGTTGATTGGTGTTGATTTCATTACTCCTGTTACTAACCTCAAGCTTTTGTATTGTACCCTATCTAATATATTTAATATTTTTTTACTACATGGTCTCAGAACATAATATGCATAATCTAGGTGAGATCTAATTAAACCTTTGTATACAGAAAGCATAGTGGATGGATCTGCTCCCCAATGGATACCTCTTATCGCTCTCATTATATTTAATCCTTTTTGAGTTTTATTTTCTAGCTCTTGTACATAAACATTCCAATTTAATCTATTATTTATTGAGACACCTAAATACTTAACATTTTCTTTAATTACAATTATATTATTTTTAATTCTAATATTAGGGCTTACCAATTTCCTATTTGAATTATTAAAAATTACAGCAGAAGATTTTAGTGGAGAGATTTTGAGTTTGTGACTGTCTAACCATTCAGCGACATTATCCAGAGTAAGATTTATTACATTGATAGATTTTGCTATTATATCCCCTTCTATCATAAGCACCAAGTCATCAGCATATTGAATCATTTTAACATTATCCGGAATAATATCGAACAGTGAAATCATATATATATTAAATAGAAGGGGGCTCAATGGTGAACCTTGAGCCAGACCTTTACTACTTAACTCAGGACCAGTTAATTCATAATTCATATCCCTAACATATATTCTCTTATTATATAGCAAATTGAAAACTACATTTGTATAATATGAAGGGATATTAAGATCTAACATTTTCCTATAAAGAATATGGATGTCTACATTATCGTATGCCGCTTTAAGATCAAGGAATACTGCAATTAAATGATTTTTTGAACTAAAAGCTTTTAATACTGAGTGTGACAAGATTGCAATTGCATCACTACATCCCCTTTCCCTTCTAAAACCCATTTGAAATTTTGGAAGGATCTTATTATGTTCTAAAAACCATTCCAAGCGAATCTTAATCATACTCTCCAAAATTTTACCTACACATGAAGTTAATGCAATTGGTCTATAATTTTCAAATGAGCCCTGATCTTTACCTTCTTTTAATATAGGAACCACAATAGTCTCCTTCCATTGTACAGGAACACTACCAGTCTCCAGACTATAATTATAATATTGCAGTAATTTAAGTTGTGCCACGTTAGGGAGATTATTTAATATCGAGAAAGATATATTATCTTTACCAGTAGCCCTATCTTTTCTTCCCTCTAATACATTACAGAACTCATTAAAGGAGAATGGATTTACATCTATATTATTATTAACTATGTTAAACTCCGGATCAATGTCACAGTAAGTTAGTGACTCCAGCAAATTTTGGGCAATTTCTTTATTTGGGAAGCTTATATTATTGTTAGTCATGTAGGACTTAAAGCGCTTAACTACTTTCCAAACTTTTTTAATTGGAGTATCTCTGTTAAGTGTACCACAAAATTCTCTGAAAGATGTTTTCTTTTTAATTTTAAATGTTTGCTTAACAAGAGCTTGAACCCTTTTAAGTTCAATATAATTTACTGTATTCATTTCCAATTTATATTTCCGTATTGCCTGCCTTCTTCTAGCAACTAAATCTGAACACTCCTTATCCCACCAAACATTGTATTTACATTTTCCATTGTTGCTAAAATAAGGAATGTACTTTTCTGCTGACCTGTCTACTAACTCATACCAATTTATATAGTCCAAATCCCCACTAAACGAATTGAATGAAACTTCTAGATCCTTACTAAAGCCATTCCAATCTGATTTTTTAAAATTCCTTTTCCTAACTGTATAAACCATATCCTTATTATTAAATATCTCACATATAGTTGGATAATGATCACTACCACCCAAGTCATTATGAACATACCAGAGACATTCTAATCCTAGCTCCTTAGTAACTATAGTTAGATCTACTGCCGATTCATGTTGACCCGGTAGCCCAACTCTTGTTGGACTCCCATCATTCATTATAATTAAACCCTCCTCTACCAGAGATTCTTTAATAATTTTACCATTATAGTCACAATTGTGACAACCCCAAAGTTGATCATGGGCATTAATATCCCCCATTATAATAAAAGGTTTTGGTGTATTATTTAAAAGTGAATTCCACTGATTGATATTAATTCTATTACCTGATGGGTTATAGACATTAATTATATGAAAATTCAATGAGTTAATTTTTATTGTCAATGTCTGCATGGGTGTTAAAAAATTTACTTCATTAATAAACTGGTGGTCAATTTTATTTTTAATCAATGTAATAATACCCCCATATCCATCAATTCTATCTTGTCTATATGTACTATAGTTTTTTATTTTAAAATAATATGTGCTATTTAGCCAAGTTTCATTCAATAGTACGACATCTGGATTAATTTCTTCTAGAAAATACTTTAACTGATCATAGTTGGATTTTAAACTTCGGATATTCCATTGGAAAATTTTTAATTTATGTTTAGTAAAATTAGAGTCTAAATTATTTTTACCTTTCAAATTCATATTACTATTATTATTATTGCTATTATTATTACAAGAATTGTTAACATTATAGCCTATTCTATCTAGGTCACTTCCCTTGATTTGAGACGTTCTTACCTAATTTAAAAACATCAGGAACTGATATTCTAACTAACTGATCCATAAACTTGAGAACATGTTCTCTATCATATTTGTTTAATTTACTAGCTATATTCATTATATCATTTAACATATGAGATTCACTCTCATTTCTGTTGGTTCTCCCTGAGCCACATGAATAGACCTCCTCTTCATCTACTGAAGGGGGAATATAGTATGTCTCAGTAGAACAGTGTGATCTACCACTTGGGCTTATTAAATATTTATTATGAGCCTTTGCATCATAACCAATTCGGTTTTCACCTTTCCTTTTTTTTCCAGTAACTTGAGAAAAGGAATTTCTTAAGGGGGTTTGTTGTACGTGGGTTGCCCTTCTACTACTGATGGGAATAATATTGTCCTCTGGGGACTCAATACTTGGTAAGGGAGGAAAATCCCTAGAGTGACGTGAAAATTCATTATCATTATTTGACATTCTGGGGAATTTTTCTGATGCTTCAAAAAAGGAAATATTATCTAAAGACATGGCTTCTCTAATCAAGTTTTGACGTTTACGTTCAGGACACATCTTATATGTACTCGTATGTTCAAGCGACTTACAATGCACACACTTCATTATGCAAAACTTCCCTTGTTCATGGACATCTCCACATTTCAAACATTTAATCGCCTTAGTTTTACACATTTTTTTAATATGACCATAATTTAAACAATTATAACATTGAAAAACAGGCATAATGTATGGTAATACCCTGTGTTCTATACCGCATATTTTTACACTGCGAGGCAGGTAGGTACCTGTGAAGGTGAATCGAACCGTCCCCGTCGGCACCAAGTTGACCTCCGAGTCCGCCCCCAGTTCACCATCACCCCCTCCCTGCGGGTTGACCTTCCTCATAAATCTCATAACTTCACTTACTTTGATATTAGCAGTATCAGTTTCAGAATATCTAAGCAACATATCATCAGAGAATGATTTATCAATAAATTTAACTATACCCTTACATGACACATTTTTTGAAGGGATGAACAGAGCATACCCTTTTGCTTTTAATTCCTCATTACTTAAAAAATTATTTGCCTCTTTAAAACCCGAAAATACTACCCCAATTCTATTTTTCCCTTTTTTATTTATCTTTTTAATATTATTTACCTGGAGGTCATAAAGTTCACGAGCAATAGCTAAATAATTATAATTACCTATATTTTTATTATCAAGAGTGGCTTCAATGTATACTTCATATGGGCCTTTATCTAGGTATGTATAATTATCTCTATTTAGACGTTTTTTGTCAGAATTTTTTGTGACATTTTTTACAACCTCATTTTCTATATGATTATTTACATTATCAACAATTGCCGGCTTTGAGCCATCCATATCCACATCTGAAATATCAAGATTGCTATCACTATTAATCAAACTAATTTCACTAGGGGGGCCCGACCCCCCTGAGTTATCTCCCATCTAACTACCTTTTACTTTACTATTTTTTTTTTTTTTTTTAAATTTAATTATATTATATTAAAGAAATCCAAGAGAAAACAATTACTTTTTAAATTATAGGAAGAGAAGGGTTAATTTGACAAAGGAAATATTAGTATTAGCCTTTACCTGGATCTTAACTAGACGAAAAAAAAAAAAAAAACTTTGGCCAGCACAATACGAAACAACTTTGCACTCCAAAATTCAAATCGCGAATCCTTCTTTATCTTTACTTCTTTAACAAAAGTTCAACAACGAAAATGTGTCACTCACTGTCACTGTCACGTATTAGTGTCACTGTCAGATGTCACGTCAATGTCTAAGTCATATAACTTAAATTAGAGATGGATAAAGCAAGCTATTTTTAAGAACCAGTGACGACTGCACATAGCTTATATCCTATCTCTGTGAAAGACTGCTTCTACTACGACAGAAAAGCAGTGACAAATTCGATTTTTCGAATCAACTTTTAAATATTTCACATACGTTTGTTATGGCTATATTCAGTAATATTTAATTTATTGTAATATTAGAAATGAGGGTTCACTTTTTTACTAAATATATTGCCCCGACAAAAACTACTATAGACTAATCTATTTATTCATTATTAAGTCCTTAGGCCCAATTCTACCGCTAGTAGTTATAAAATAAATTAGGTTTAACATGACATTTTTTCATTAACAATTTCATTTCAATCTTCGCTTAGGGCTGATTCCATCGTTGTGTTAAACGAAATTTAAATAACTTAGGGCCGATTCCACCGTTGTGTTAAACGGAGATTAAAATGACATTGTTAATGTAAAAATGTCATTTTGAACTTCGTTTAACACAACGGTGGAATCAGTCCTAAACGAAGATTAAAATGACATTGTTAATGTAAAAATGTCATTTTTTATATTCTTCGCTTGGTAATTTAAACTTCGTTTAACACAGGAATCGGCCCTTATTTATTACAAGCATTCAGATTATTGTGCTCTTCATATTAGACATACAGAGCTGTCGCATCGGCTGCCGCATTAGAAAAGAGCAAGCTGGTTGTTGAATTCAGTTAGACTTTATTCCGTTGCAACACTGTAAATATATTATGAACTTTCCTGCAAATTACCTTCAGCTACAATTAATAATATTTGCAACCAGAAAAATAAACAGATAAGGTTTGTTCTGGTTATCAAAATGAAAACTGTTTTGAAACTACGCCGGACCGTGTGCGTAAAGGCAAAAAAATCCCTGGCTGTTTGAAATTGTTGGAAAACCAGAACACATAAAGATGTTTTGTTAATTGTTTATTATGCAGTTTCTTTTGAAAGCTCAGCTTCAAATAATATTTGCATGTATATGTTCATCATTATCATCCTCGTCGCATTTCAATGGAATAAAAAAACCGGGAGAATAATGTTAAAAAATTAATAATTTTAAAATTGCCTCAATCTACAAATAAAACAAGAACAAGAGACATTCGTCCACAATAAATAAACAATTTGGGATTGTATTAGGCATTCCAACGACCTGTCCAAATGGCTACCAGTGGGTAATGACAGTTTAGATATGGCAACCCTGTTGTCACGTTGTCATTAACAGGGTCAATGATACATATATAGTTATATAGATTGCTCAAAGCTGGTCGTTTAGGAGCGGCCATATTGCTTGGCAAATATTTATTAATTTGAATCGGTTTAGCAAAAATATGTTTTAAAACCAATTTTTAACCTTTAGATATTTAAAAAAAATAATTGCTTACATTTTTAGTTCAAGGCATACGCTTATGTTTATTTTGAAAAATATGGATAATCAATCTATGTAACTATCTATTTAATTGACCTTGTCAAATCACCAGGCCTACAGGGTTGCCATAATTTTGCCATATCATAACCCGTCAAAACCCACTGGTAGCCATTCAGTTTGGAATGCCTAATACATTCTGTATGGTCTTAAATGCTAATATAATATTCATAACAGTTCAAAAACGCATCGAGTCGATCCACACTCCGAAGCATGAACACATTTTGACTATTTACAACAATCACGGATTATTTCGGATACGAAACCAGAACACGACTGAGAAATTCGAAGTAGTCCGAGAAAAACCAGAACACTTTTAAACTACTGCCCATGAGCCCGACAGTTGCGGATCGTTATTTCTCAAAACCAGAACAGACCTAACGACTGAATGATTTGAAAATTCGGAAGCAAACATCAAAAATCCCCTTACGAAATATTAAGACTATCCCCGAAAATTAAAGGTGAAAACAAATACTTGTGTGCTCCGCGGAGCCTTGGGGCTCCGCAAAGCCTTTGTGGGGGCTCCGCTAAGAAAATAATAGTCATTATCAAAAAAAAGTGAAGCAGTACTATGCTGAAGTTCGCCAGTTGGATTGAGGACTTTTTTTGCTTGAGACCTTTTTTAGAAATGTGTTTAGGGCTCCATCAACTATTTCTCTCTTCAGAAAGGTTCCGTCGCCAAAAAAGTTTGAGAATCACTGCACTAGACCTCCCGCCAGACAGAAGTTTGATGTGCTAGTTCAGGCCGGACGACGCTCAGGTTCGTTTTCGAATATTCAATAACTGCCACTAAGAATGCAAATATACTTTCTTATTGTAATTTTTAAACCCTTTTGTGCATTTAGAGCCTTAATTATGTCTTTTCCGAATTATAATCATATATAAACAATCCTTGTAACAAGACTCTTATATTAATTTGGCGGGGTGGGTGGCTGGGTGGTTGAAGTCTGGACTTTCAGATCCAATGGTCCCGGGTTCGAATCCCGCTGGTGACGGAATTTTTATTTAATTTAATAGGTAGAAAATCGACCACCTACAAACGAAATGCGCAGGCTCATCTGTCGTGGACATGTCGGCGACATGTTTCACGAACAGACCTAATTAATTAAAAATTAATCCTAATGCATAGGCAGGATTCCTTAATCGAACATTCAACGTTAGGTTGTAATTAGCAGTGCTGTTCCTAAAGTGGCGCTGGTAAATAGTAACAAAGCCTACACAGCACACGAGACTAATATAATTGTGTACACGTGTATATTCCATATTCCGACGTAAAGCGCGGAGCAAAGTCACTGGGCGGGGGCGCAGAGCGAGTTGCTCCAGTGACAAGTGAAAAGTAGTAACGTGCCAAAACTGGTGTTCTGCCTGGTGCAGGAAATCGATTGCAACCCATCTCTAACTGAAATGTCACGTTTCAAGAATAAAATTTAAAAAATCAAAGATTTATTGAAAAAATTATAGAGACTTGCGGGGATTTTAATGTTAATTAGAAATTATGAGTTTAACGAAATTATCGAGACTATCATTCCATCCGCTTAATTTAAATAGATTTCTTTTACGGAAAAATAGTTATAAAATTCGTGAAAATCGTCCAGTAACCTCTAACCTAACGTCTAAAAAAAATGTAGTTAATTTTAGAGAGAGAACTGTGAGATCTATATTATCGGAGAGAACATTTTTAAATCAAAGACATACATCGGTAAGATGTTTTGCAACTAAACCACCCGATGGGCCCGATGGTACTCCACAATCATCTGGTGGCGAGGATGACTACAATCCACAGCTTCCAGCAACTGTAGCTGTTCCAGAAGTCTGGCCCCATGTTCCAGTTATTGCTATAAGTAAAAATATAGGTTCGTACAAAAACAGACAGTGTAAAAATAAGCCATTTCATGTATTAAAAGTATCTACTTTCACTATAAATTTAATGGTAAAAGTCTAGTTTGAGCTCTTCGATTACGGAAAACTAAGCATACGTACATGTATGTATCGCTATTGTAAACAAAAAACCTAAGTTCCATAACTTGTCCAAATGAATATTGACAAATAATTTTTTAAATGAAATTATGCTATTTTTTCAATTTTAAGGGGAAAGGAGTGAATAGGTACTTATAGGGATGCTGGGTGAGTAAAAGAATGTCAATAGTTGTAATATTATAAAATATTATTAGGGCAAGGAAAATTATTAGAAATTGATTGATGGACTTTTGATAATAAATAACTGGATAGTAAACTTTTTGTGTGACTTGCCAACAGTATAAGAGGTAAAAGTATCATCTCTGAGGTTTGATTTGAAAAAATTTGTGAAATATTTTTATTTAAAAAACAATTTTTTTCATTTGCACTAGATATGAAACTAAAATTTGTGTTTACAATAGTGATACCTACATATGCTTAGTTTTTTCATGAGCAAAAAGAGTCCAAACTAGATAATGATCAAATTAATATACCATTTATTTAGTTTACAAATAATTTTATTAACAAATATTATTTAAAAAAACTTAACTTTAGTATTTTTATTGTACAGTATCTTACCTTGCTCCTTAGATCTGAAACATAGTGGACAAGGACAAATAATGTCCAACTCCTTTCAAATCTAATCTGCACTGCTTCTTACTTGGTCATATTACAGTCCTAGTTTGTTTCTAAGGCACAAACATTCGATATTTGTTATATTTTAAGATATATTACTGAATTTCTAACATGTATTACCACTTCAGTGTAAACATACTGTAAGGATTCAACTATGTACCTACCAAGATATTTTTCTGACTTAGAAGTAAAAAAAAAAACGATTTTTTAGAGTTGTGTGTTGAATAATCTATTATGATTGTTAAGAAACTTTGAATTTTTCTGAGTTCTAAATCTAAATCTCCTATGCTTCCATAAATCTCAGATAAATTTAGCTAAATTATGTTCTCCTCTTTTTTTTGAAAATGATGCTGAAAAATTAATTTTTTTACAGTATTTCCTAGGTTCATAAAATTAATCGAATTAACAAATCCCCAACTGATACAACTAATAAGGAGGAAAGTCAAATTAAATCAACCATACTGTGGTATCTTTCTTAAGAAAAAAGAAGATAATGAAACTGAAGTTGTCAATAACCTAAATGAAATTTATAACATAGGCGTTTTTGCCCAAATTCATGAAATGCAAGATTTAGGGGACAAACTGAGATTAGTTGTTATGGCACACAGACGCATTAAGATAACTGGTCAAATTTTTGATACCGTTGCTGATCTCAAAGGTAAGTGGTACAGTAAAAATATCACTGGTGAGCTGAAAATATCTTTTAATTTTAGCAATTTGTCTAAGAGCTAGTTATTTGAAATAAGTGGACCACCATTATGTGTCACTGTGTAGAACCCTGTTTATTTTCTGGACCGTGTATCCTATTTTCCAAAAGATTTATTTTCTTTCTTTACAAAAAAATTAATGTAGCTTCAAGTAGAGTTTATTATGAATTGTACAGGGTGTTAGTATATTCAACCAACAATGCTCTACCCAAGAAAGCACTCATTAAATTTTGATATAGAAACATGTACCCTTAAAGAGCTCAGTTATATATTTTTAATGTTTTTGATTTATAGCCAATTTTGAATTTTAATTTAAAAATTTTAACACCCTGTATTTTGGTAACTAAGCTCTTTAAGGGTTTATGTTCCTATATAAAAATTAATTAATTAACGATAGCTCTCTGTGATTGGCACTTGTTGTTTCTCAGAGTCGTTGCACATATGATTTCACAAGATTAGTTGATCTGTTATTCACTGAATTGAAGTGCTTACAAAAATAGCGTCTTGTGACAGTGTATGAATCGTTGACCTTGAAATAGGCCTCTATTATAAAAGCACAATGCTCGCCTGACCACTCTGCTGTAGTAATTAAAATATACATTCGTTGGTTACCTATTCGCATAACTGGGTCACTCCCACTTTTAGACATACGAAAACTGAAATGTCCTCTGAAACACCCTATAGATAATGTACATGTTTGTTTAAAAAAGTATTTATTTTACCCTCTTCTACATAATTATTTTATTTATTTTTACCCACCTCTGCAAATTTGGTATAGTCACTTACAAATGTAGCTTGAAAATACCATATTGATAGTTTTAATTTTCATTCTCTACTTCCGATACTTTTTCATAAGACTTTAAATTTTTATTCACTCTACCAGTGTGTTTTTACTGTTTAATTTAAATAAGAACTTTAATAACTTGATATACAGTTTCCAGAGTAGAATGATCTTTATAAACTTTCTTATTTTATAATTTTTTTGGATTATTTTTTATGTTTTCTAGAAAACTTGAAACAGACGAATGTTAATGTCTTTGATATTTTTTTTGTAAAATTTGTATGAGTTGACAAATATCAAGTATCTAATATTTTTTTATTAATAAAATCAAAAGACTATGAGACATTGGAATCTCTTATTTTTTTCCAAATGAATTAAAGAGAAAAGTTTTACAAGGCATATTTTCTAATTGTTTCATCAATACACCATTGAGACTATTGGTGATTCCTCTGGTGGAACATTAATAAGTTCTGCTAGTTAGCCCCTTCCATCAAGTATAAGTAGCACTATAAATATGGCTCTTCTTTCTTTACTTAAATCTTCTCAAACGCTCATTAACGGTTAGTTCGGGTCGAAATTATTTTCATTTTTAGAGGAGCCAGAAACTGAAAAACGAAGACGAAAATTACGAACAATTAGAGCAATAAAACCCTTTTCAGGACGTCCCGTGGAACAGCCGAAACCTCAACCGACGGACCAAAAGGCAAAAGAATCGCAACTACCTCCCAAGAAGGTTTATTAATGGCTGAAGTTGAAAACGTTGTTCATAACAAATTTAGACAAACTGAAGAAGTAAAAGCATTGACTCAAGAAGTGATCAAGACAATAAGAGATATAATAAGCTTAAATCCTTTGTACAGAGATAGTTTGCAACAAATGATGCATCAAGGGCAAAGAGTTGTGGATAATCCTGTATATTTGAGTGATTTAGGTGCTGCGTTGACTGCTGCGGAAAGTAAAGAGCTTCAAGAGGTTCTTGAAGAAATGGACGTAGGTTAACTTTTAATCTGAAACTAAGGTTTAATTTTGCTTGGCTTTTAAAATTTTGTCGCTGTCATTCAACACCAATTTTGAGATAAGATTTCGAAGCACAAAAGCCTACTTTGCATAGTGATAGTAGAAAAACATTTTTTTTCATTATTTGGAAAAGTTATAAAATCATTTTAAAGAGTATATTTGGGCAGCATAATTTTTTAAATAGCATAGGCCAAGTTTTAACAAAATTCACCAAACCATTTATTTGATTTTATGTTTGCTTTTAGATAGCTAAGAGATTGATGTTATCATTATCATTATTGAAAAAAGAATATGAATTATCTAAATTGCAACAAAAAATAGGCAGAGAAGTAGAAGAAAAAGTTAAACAACATCATAGGAAATACATTTTACAAGAACAGTTAAAGGTATATATTGATTTAGTATTGATTTTATTTGCTATTGACAGTATTGACATTGCAGGTAATTAAAAAGGAATTGGGTTTGGAAAAAGAAGACAAAGATGCAATTGGTGAAAAGTTTAGAGAGAGAATTAAGGACAAAAAGTTACCGCAGGCTGTTTCTTCTGTTGTTGAAGAAGAATTAAATAAGATGGGCTTTTTGGAAAGTCATAGTTCAGAATTCAAGTAAAGTTAAACTTATTATAATTAATAAACTATTTAACTACATACATATATTTTGAAATTAATTGTATAACTATATTACTGTTGCGGCTTCATTAAAAATATTTTTATGAAGTATAGGTATTAATTTTTAGTGTAACTCGAAACTACCTGGACTGGCTTACTTCATTGCCGTGGGGCGTTCAGAGTGAAGAGAATTTGAATCTAGAAAGAGCCTCTGAAATTTTAGATCAAGACCATTATGGCATGGATGATATTAAAAGACGTATTCTCGAATTTATAGCAGTTAGTCAACTAAAAGGCAGCACTCAAGGAAAAATTTTATGCTTCCATGGACCTCCAGGAGTAGGAAAAACCAGTATAGGTATATAACTAATACCTATTCATTTTAGTTTTTTATGATTATTGATGATAATTTTAGTATAATAACAAAAATAGTTCCATTTACCATTATACAGGTTGTAAAACTGTTAAATGAAATCTTTTCAGTCGCTAGAGTTTATTATTCCACGTTGTTGTATTCGGTCCCATTTCTATTTCAAAGTTTCTAAGCCTTTCATTGGCTTTTCTTTCTTCCCTCCCTTTACAGCTTTTCGACTTAAACTATTATTTGCCGTGGAGCTTTAGGTTAATTTATTGATGATTGATGGTGTCATTTGTTGACTATTCCATTTTTCATCTTTGGTTTCGATATTCTTTAATTCATTTACACTGCTTTTGATTGTTATTTTTTTTTTTTTTTGATTAACTTAATAAATTTGTATCATTAGACTCCAGTTGTATTTTTCACTAAAGTAAACTGATTTGCACGATTGCACTTCTGACACGTAAAAAATGGACAGCTAATTTTTTTGCCATACAGTGTTCTAGTGTTGCAAATGGAGAGAATCTGCATTTAAAAATTACAGAATAGGTACGCGATTTTATCAGAAGTCACCATTAAAATGCAATAGTGGCTAATTAAGTGATGGAAATGTGTTAAAAGATGAATTTGCAAAGCGATAGTGCATTCTACTAAATGGAATACGCTGTAATATTTGATGAATAAACTATAAGCATCATTTTATGACAGTTCATAATTTAGAAATACCCGGTACGGGTCGCTGACCGCTGCGAAAGGAATTTAAAACACCGATCACAGGCACAGCAATGGTGACCCGGCAACAATCTCGGATCTCGGGGGCCCATTTAGAAGGTAGAATATATGGGTAGAATGCATGAGTTGAATGAATATTGGGAAGGAGTAGGGCATCCAAATGGTAGTACAATACGCGCATAATGCTGTAGTGCCGCCATTCGAACTACAGAAGAGGGAAAATCAAGCTGGAATCCAAGCCTGTTTGGGTGGAGTTGTGAAAATAAAGAGAATATCTGAAAATCGGTTAAAATCCTCGCTGTTGGAAATGGTGTTACCGTGATTATTTAACATTATAATTATATCAACCAATCCCCTTTTTTCCCAACACATGCCAATCAAAACAAAGATTTAAAAAATTCAATTCATTACCAGAGTAACATATCATTCTCGGTATCAATGATTTATGTGAAACGTCAATGTTAAATCAAAAATGTGACAAAGAGGAACAAATGGTTTTGGTTGTCAAATTTTAATATTAATTTAATTTTAATATTAATTTCGTAAACAAATAAAATTAACGTTAAATTGTGCTTAAAAGTTCTGTAATATGCTTTCCAAATTCCAGATGAGGTAAGATTTCGATTACAATAAGAACACAGCTACATCATCATTTGGAAAAGTAATTAATTGGCTATCGCCGCCTACTGAGGGTTTAGGAATACGAGTATAGAAAATATTTTTTTATACCTGACAACTTATTTTTTATTTAATAATAGTTATAGAAAATATTTATTCGAAATTCACAGTAATGGTTATTACATAGCGGTGTTCTTATTGTAATCGGATTCTGTTTAATAGCATTTTATTTTTATTATTTTTAAAATTATATATAAACTACTTTTTTTACGACTTACAAAAAATATTAAAAAAAAAAAAAAAACTAGAAACGAATATGTCCAATGTCAGAATGGTTAGTTTTTATAAAAAATTAACTTATTTGTGAAACACAAGTTACGTCACACCAATATAACTTATACACTGTCGTCTTTAATGTTATATTATTTTTTTCCATTTTTTTTAGCTCGTTCAATCGCGAGAGCTTTAAATAGGGAATATTTCCGATTTTCCGTCGGAGGAATGACTGATGTAGCTGAAATTAAAGGCCATAGAAGGACTTACGTTGGCGCTATGCCCGGTAAAGTGATACAGTGTCTTAAAAAAACACGAACGGAAAATCCCTTGGTTTTGATTGATGAAGTCGACAAAATTGGAAAGCAAGTTAATTTTAATTTAAAAACAACTTATAATTTTTTGTGTTAATTTTTTTTGTTTTGAACATTCTCATTATGAGCTAACTAAGAATTCAATTTTAGAGGTTATTCCGGCGATCCAAGTTCAGCTCTTTTAGAATTACTCGATCCAGAGCAAAATTCCAATTTCTTAGACCATTATCTAGACGTACCAGTTGATTTGTCAAAAATCTTATTCATTTGTACAGCCAATGTCGTAGATACCATTCCGGAACCGCTAAGGGATCGCATGGAGATGATCGATATGTCAGGCTATGTAGCTGAAGAAAAATTAGCTATTGCTAAACAGTACTTATTGCCTCAAGCTATGAGGGACAGTGGTCTAAAAGACGATACCATCAAAGTAGAAGATGATGCACTGACCATTCTGATTAAAAGTTATTGCAGAGAAAGTGGTGTAAGAAATTTACAGAAGCACATTGAAAAGGTAAGAAAACATTTTAAAGAAATGATTAGATGTTAGAAATAATAGGGTATATTTATATCTCGCAATATGGTTGTCATCAGATTGGTACTACATAATCGTTATTTATGCAACAAGTGTGTACAGTTACTCTTTTTTGATGAATGTGAATGTTGTCGCACGAATCAAAAAAGGGATTTTACACACGCGTTGCATACAATACTACCGTACACATCCACTAATATTATAAATATAAAAGTTACTTTTGTTACTTTAGTTTTACTTTACGAACTACGCACGGTAGTAGAAAAAATGTATTTTTTTACCTTTGTTATACATTGCAATGTATATTAAATGTAAATTGTCATAATATAATGTTGTGATATCCCTGATACCAATAAAGAATTTGAATTTGAGTATTCAGTTAACTAAAAAATTATATCTTATGTCTATATTTTATTTGCGCATTACATTTTAGAGATCCTAACTTTTTGTTAAAAATTCTTTTTTAACAATTTGCCAACTTTAGAATTGAAAAATAATTTCTTTATGGCAAAATACGGAAACTATTTCCTTTTTTTAGGTACTTTTCAAATTATTTCAGTATTTTTACATGTTACAAATATTTTACATGTATAATGAAAAATACGGATCAATTAATTAAACATTTAAAAGAAAATTGATATTAAAAACTATTATCGATTATTATTCGCGCTCAAAACCGGCCAATAGAATTATTACACATTATTACAAAGTACCCAGAAGGTGAATATTCTCTTCTCTCATAATATGTGGATCGTTTTAGTTATTAGTAAAGGGTAAAGTTTCGTATCTGTAAAATTGTGTACATGAAATTATATGTTTTAAATTATAATTATCTAGTATGTTTCTAGTTTCAGATAGGTTGTTTTATTAATTAGTGATTGTCAATTTGGATTTACATAAGCAAAGAATTTTGATTCTATTATAATAAAGTCTTGTTCTACCATGCACCTGATTTATGGATTGGTTTTCCACACAATGGATTAAAAAAATGACTACTAAAATATCTATATAGTGGGCACTAAATTATTCAGAAATGGTTGTGAAGTGTTTGCGCAAATCTGTCTCTTCCAGTTGCCTACGAAAAATATTGTACTATAAGTCTATTTTTATTAAATTTTTATTAAAATAATAAAGCGTTCATAATCCATAGGAGTACCACTTCTTTTAGTAGACAGTTAAAATATTTTTTGAAGTTATTCCTCGAGTATACACTTATATTTTCACCTAATTAACCTGCTTATAACTTCTAAACAGCTGAAGGTAAAAAGTGCAATTTGTTCTAAAATGTTTTATTTTTCCACAAGGTATGTGAAGAACATTGTGTCAAACGGGTTATGTAGGTATATGGGTTTAAACTTTGACTTTTAAACAACGTTACGTCCATAAATAATAATTTTAATATACAAACTACTTCTTACCTATAAATCCAAATCGTAATCGAAATCAGAAGATGAACTGTCTCTCATACATAAACATAGACTATAGGTTTAGGCTAGGCTACTTTTTATTCGACTTAATAATCAGAGGATTATGTAATAAATAAATAAATTGAAAAAATGTCACAATCGGTATGGCCGCTATTTCGAAAAAAAAAAACCACTTACAGTGTTATATTTTTATTCATTATCGTCTGAAGAAGACTCGTTGGATGACGAACAACTATAATCACCATTGCTTTTATTTAAGTTTATAACCAATGATTCAACTCCATTCTTGTATCGAGATCTCACATTTTGTCTTCTTCTTTTATCGTGTGGCTGATGTAATTTTTCCATAGCTCAGGCGTGACATTTTTTATCGTAATATCTAGCAGGCCTTTTACCTTGTACATTGTAAAAGTCAAGTTTTCTCTCACAACTTAGTTTTTTATTTGAGCCCATATTAGCTCGATACGGTTTAGCTCATAATAGTGAGGAGGGAGGCGGTGTACAATTATCTACTCACAAGCCATTTCATCGACAACATATTTCTTAAACTTAGGTATATGTTCCCTTGCAATATTTAGTAATTCGTCTTTTAATATTTTATCATCGAATGGTATCTTTTTTTGAGATAGGCAGTTAGTGATATTAGCTTTTCACCAGGCAGTTGTTGGTGATGGCTCCAATTGTCTACTGTGGTAGGACGCATTGTCCATGACGATACAGAGTTTGTAAAATCTTTGAACACCAGCTTTCGAACTTATGCGCATCCATTTCCTCATGGTAGCGTTGGTTTTCTTGGACTCGAAGAGTAACAAGCCATTTTTCAAAAAACCCGAATCGCTACCTATATGTGTTATTATGAGTCTCCGTCCTTTGCTAGCTGGCGCTTTTAATTCTGTTGACAGGTCTTTAATTAAATCTTGTCGAAGGCTTTTTATTTCAAAATCTTCCCACACCTTTGAAACAGTCTATGGCCTTGAAAATTAAACGTTACACAATCTGACGAGTATGAAACGTAACTTCACAAAGTGCCGATATTTAAATTTAATCAGATTATGTTACGACATAAGCCGAAAGAATGTGGTCTCTTCACAAAAAGCCTCGGCAGATTGTGTAGCTTGATGATTTTACACAATACCACGACACTTCATGAGGTGACTAGAATTTCACTGTAAGACTAGGGACATATGCAAAGTAAACTACTTGGTTAAAGTAATTTAGAAATAAATTAATCAAATTCCAATAAGGTATTACATTACCGGCATAATCTCATAGAATACTAAGAACAGATTAATGCTACGCCCCTGAATGTTTTCTTGCCCTGGGACACCGATCGGTCCAATATGTATATCTCTCTCTACCTTACGGCAACTTAAATCTGTTGTTCTCTTCTCCTCCTCATTGTCATATCTGTGTACACAACGTTGCCATTTAAGTTTTAGATGCAGAATATCATTCAAATTTTTTATATTTTTTTAATAAACATTGACGTTGCTGAATACATTTCATTACCAGAAAGATACGAGTACTTTAACGCATAAAATACGTTGTCCGATATTCTATGGCTATTTATAGACATGTGAATGATTAAAATAGAAAATGTTAAAATATCTGGAATCACAACTGGATAACAATGTTTTCGTTTAAAGGCAATAATATTTCTGAGAATTTAGTGTCTACTATTTTGGAACTCAGTTTTATCATAGCTCATTGTTCAAAATGGTAACCAATATATTGAATACATATCATTACTCTTTCAACACAATTTCTTGCATTGCCGCTCGATTTATCTCTGGTTTCTTTCTTCACGTGCATTATGTTTTGTCTCCAGACATTCATCACGTGTATCGATTTTATCCCTATAAACTATGATTTTTAAGTAATACTACCATACTCAATGGGATTGAAATCTGGTAACTTTGCCTTCCAGTTAAGAAATTTACCATTGTCTATCCATGTTAGGAAAGTATATTTTAGAAAATCTCTAAAATGTGGTTGAGGTATAGCACCAGCTTGCTGTAACTACATGTCCCTAAAATTTTCATTTTCCAGAGATCCTGGAACTTGATTTAGCGAGTACTATTTTTTTAATTTGTCTATACTATTTACATTATTTCTTGCTGTTAATTTAATTTTCTATTATTACTTATTATTTTTTATTGTTTAGCCATGCTTTTAAATCCGTTTTGTATAATCGGTCAGTGTTCTCTTTAATTAAGAAGTACTGACTCAACACAAAAGGTAATAACTGAGGCGTAAAAATATATTTGAGCTCACAAATGCCATATCAATGACATCGTCGTTCTTATTATGAGCTGATCAGTTTAAAATAGTAATGGGACTTTTCATGAAAAGTAATTTTTGGACATGTCCGGAAAAGTAATGAAAAGTAGTGAAAAGTCACAATAAATAGTGGACGTTGAACATAGAAAACACAAATAAATGTTTGTCCACCTTGGAAGTTTTCTCAAAAACACTGTGACCAATATTTCCATTTGTATTTTCTTTTTTTTTAGGCAAATAATTTGTAAAAATACTTCCATCCTTTGAGTTTTTTGGTAATTTTTTTTTTACATTTTTATTTTAATGCGATATTAAACGAAAATTAAAATATATAAAAGTCGGTAGTTATATGTCGTTTCTTCTTTTTTAAACTATATTTTACATTGGTTTGTAAGAAGTTCAGGCTAATTAGCTAATTTAATATCGCGCATGCGCCATATATTTTCCCCACTTTTGAAAAGTATATTTGGACTAGTCAACTTTCAAGACCAGTCCGTTAGACTTGTCTGTGGACTGTTCCAAGCGACCCATCACTAGTTTAAAACCCATTATTTAAAATAATAAAATTTAGAGGAGATATGAGATTGTCTAACCAACATGGTCTCTCAGATCATAACACCAATTTAATTCTATTAACGGAATTAATTTTATTTATAGGTGGTTAGGAAGGTAGCCTATAAAGTTGTTAAAGAAGATGCAACTTTTGTACAAGTTAGTAAAACAAACTTACAAGAATTTGTTGGAAAACCAGTATTTACACATGATCGTATGTATCCTGTTACCCCACCAGGTGTTGTCATGGGTTTAGCTTGGACAGCCATGGGTGAGTTTTTTAAATTTATCTGTACTTTTTTGAACAAATAACTGAAATATAAATAGAGAAGTGCTTCATTTTTAATTAACGCTTTTGTTTTAAAATGTTTCCTTTGTTCTAGCCATTTAATCCCTCCTGTGATGATGTCCGGTTTACTTACTAAATAAAAGAAAGAAATTAATTGATAATATTGATTATTTCCCTCGCCTGTCAACTTTGACATTATAACCAATCACATCGCAATTTACGTTATATTAGAACCAATCAGAAACAAATAAATTGACTATTCACTATTTCATATCGACTATCATGCATGGTGCTTGATATTAGCATATGGTGACAGCAACTTGTATTATAGGTGTAATATTTATTAACGGCTACTGTCAAATATTAATTGTCAGAGTACAAGCTAATATCTCGAATGAAACGAAAATATAAGTTATTTTATTGTATATTTATTTTTTTAACTTACATCTAGGGCTGTAGAAATAATCTCATTAAATATAACTCGACCTTAATAAATTGGCGCCCATTTCTATTGCTACTAAATTTTCTCGGACTCTAATCAGATTACAAACGACAAAATTATGTCTCAACAAATTGATTGCAAAAATACTTAAAATTTAGATCCAATAAAAATAGTCGACTATTTATCAAGGTTTCCTTATATTACCCTTTATAAAATTGTTCAAGAAATGGCAGCACAGTAACGTAATGCTTATTATTTTTATCATAATAAATTGTAACTATTGTTCTTCACACATTAATAACACATTTCTTACCAAAAAATGTAATATTTTAGGTGGTTCTACCTTGTATATAGAAACAACAACCAGAAAACTTCCCGGAGATAAAGAAAACGAAGGTAGCTTAGAACTAACAGGGCATTTAGGCGAAGTAATGAAGGAATCTGCCAAAATTGCCTTAACAGTAGCTAGAAATTATTTACAAAAACACGATCCTGCTAACAGATTTTTATATGAAAGGTAAGTTTCGTTTTTTAATACATTATAATTAATACATTAGATATGACATTATTGCTGGAACGTCTAGCATAGCGTGTTTGCAAAATTTCGAGTCAAAGTCAATCATTTTTAAAAAATAATGGAGTTCAACTGTTTCTTATTTCCAAGCCAGGATGGGTGCAAAAAACGGTTGTGTTAATATTTTATTATCCATTAACTGGTATATATATTTTTTCTAATGTAACTGGTATTTTGGGGTCACAATTTAAAACTGGTATAAGGAGAAAACAAAAGTCGATAAACATTTTTGGAGAAACAAGCTTATACTTTTTTTTATTTGATCTCAGGGTGTCTGTGAAAGTCAAATATCGCTCACTCTATATAGGAAGATTAACACTGTCACAGTTCTTCTAAAATGTAACGTTGCCACATCGTTTTGTTGATATTCATTTGATATTTCCGATTATATTTCAAACTTTAGAGTTTTTATGGAAATATGTTGCAAGAAACAGACACGCCATCTCTAAATTGGAGTGAGAACACCGATTATCTTTCTGACAGCGCCTCATCATCATCTACTAACTGTATAATCCAGGAGACAGTGACGATTTTCGGTATTTATTTTCCCAGTCAGCAAACACGGATAGAGAATTGTAGGGTTAGCAATTCTAAACAAAATTTATATATATTTAGAGGAGGGGGGTCCGTTGGGTATACGCAAGGACTCAGAAATAAAATCATATATCACAATGTTTCTCCTCACCAGTTGGTTTATTTATAGAAATAAAACATAATAATTGAAGAAATTACAAAAGAAAATAGGGAGATAAATTACATTTCCTTTCACACTTTTATATAATAATTATTTTATTACTGTTTAGTTTTAGAATTTCTTTACAGTTTTGACACAAGCCTACTCTACATTAATTATAATTATTGTTAGTTTCGTTATGTCAAATCATTTATACTAGAGGTGTGAGGAAAAGACAGTGAACTGTGAAACGCCAATATCGTTGGGTGCGCGTGGTAGAAATGATCCTCTAATGCTGCTAAAAACATAGCTAAATGTTAATGAAAACACTGTACTTTTGACATTTGCGATACTCCGACGCATACGCATTATTGATGTAATTTCATGATTTTATAGTACTAGTTTTTGCAGTTTTGAGTGTGATTTTAAGGTTATTACGGTAATTCGTCTTGTTTGGTTCTGATCTTTTGCGCTTTTAGAGTATCTGTCTTTTATAGTTATTGTTTTTAATTTTAATTGTGTGATTTATTTATATTTGATTGCTGCTTTTCGATTAGTGCTTTGTACTTTTTGTATTAAAATACGCTTCATAACCATTAAGTACCTGCTTCTGGTTGATATCTACCTAATCGTCATCGGGTTCTTGCAACAATGGAAAAAAGTGTATGGTTTTTTGATGTAAAAGTCGGACGCCTTCATTTTTCAGGTAAGGACGACTAGTTATTTTTTACTTAAAAGGATAGCAATACGTCATGGTTCGGGGTGCGACTGTTGGGTTTTAGCTATCTGAGCCAAATTGTCGGCACCCAGAACCGAAAACTATATAGTTATATATCATGTTTATTTTAATTAACTTTTAATATATATGCAGCTTGGATGAGGGCTATTTAGGAAAGGATCCTAAGACTGAAACGCTGACTTCCATAAATGCCATTTTTAGAGCACATTTCATAGAAAGTGACTAGGAAACGTTTAAAAAACAGCTATTACTTTAAGACCTCGCCTCTTTAATAAGTTAATATTACTTCATTCTAAAGCATATATTAAAATGGTTTTTAACTTGTGCCCTTATGATTAAAAGATGTAGGTATTCTAGTTATGTTATAATAGAACTATATGATACATTGTACTGACCTGCTGGTCACTGGCCATTCCACTTTTACTCCATTTTTTCATAAATTGTCAAATTATTTAAAAACAAATACCTAGCTATTTTCTGTAAATGACATTAAAACTGTAAAAAACGTATTTCTCATCTATTACATTGTTATTAACGATAAAGAATACTTTAAATTTATTAAAACAAAAATAAAATCTGAATCGATAACTTAAATCACTGAAAATAAGTTGCTTGGAGTCGTTTTTATGGAAAATTTTAGTGTTAATACTTTACTAATAAAACTACAGTTAATTTATCTTAGCGCGTTTTATTTAAATGTAAATGTATTACCCCAATGAAATTAATGCCGCTAATCAAGGTTTTAGGCCTCGTCACTTTAACCTTTTTATGCTCCCAATGGATATGTGTGTGTAAAGAGATCTATTGTTTCTATCAGGCTTAACACTCTCCATTAGATCCTACTTAAAAAAAGCCTCCAGACTATCTGAAGGTGAATTTAACAATTTTATATATTGGTTTATCTATTGCAAATGACTTTCAAAAACAAACGTTTGTTACTCTTAGAGTAAGAAATAAAATCTGTCAATACTTATTGCATAATAATTTTGTTTTTTAAAATAGGTGGCTCTGATTCCATATAAAATGTTTTCATATTTTTAAAAATAAGTAACTGCCCTATTTTCTATTTTTTGACATTCCCGTATATGGTTAAAAATGTGAAATGATTACTTAGTGGTATGGACATACCTTTAGGAAAATATAACGGAAGGGTTAATTATATTTATTTACAACCATATATGTAATGTTATCATTACTAACGTCATTGAAGGTTGGGAAGATGAAGATGAATATTTTTTTATATTTAAAAAAATAACACATTTTTTTGACAAATTTTATAATACCTATTCAATGGCAAACGTTGGGTTCTAATTAACAGTGCTGTTCCTAAAGTGGCGGTGGGAAACAGTAACAAAGCCTACACAGAACACGAGGCTAATGACCTTAGCAGTCGATGCCAATGACACCAAATTAAAAAAAAAAATAAAAAACAACAATGAACTAAAATACAACAAACTACTTATTGATATTTATTATTTGCGAATTTAATATCCAGCTTTATCTGACATTTATTTATATTGGTTACAGTTGTTTACCCCGTAATCACAGTAACAATATATTTACTTGATTATTCTGAGAAAACCGCGCGCTTAGTAATTTGTCGTTAAATGTAATATTTTAGGTATGTTCAGAACGAAACAGAGATTTATTAACTTTGATCAAAATATGATGGTTGTAAATAAAATAGTATACAAACCTCGGTAGGAAGTTTCATTCCTGTCTCGAGATCATAGATAACCTCGACGCTTCGCGTCTCGGTGATCTAACTAATCTCACGACAGGAATGAAACTCTTCCCACCTCGGTGGGTAATAAACTATTTCTTCTTGTTGAGTTTCAAAAATATTAATTTATCATGATTTAAAAACAAATACATGAAATGGACAAAATAGGCATGTAAAGGCACTTTGTGCGCAATCTCACCTGTATCGATGTAATGCGCGTATTCAATTTAGGTTACTTTTGTTAATAGAAACTGGCGTTCCATTTTAAATATACAGTTCACTGGGAAAAGATTATTTAAATATACATCGACCAGGAAAACGAGTACGAAAACAAATCTATGACCCTACTCACAAATACTACAATAACGGTCGAGCTGTTGGAAGATGTAAATTTTTTTTGGATAATTTAAAGACTTTAACAGTATTGCAAGCAAACGTAATTACATTACTACAGTTAAAAACATCGCAAACTTGGCAACAATGTTTTATCCAAATATTTTATTTCTGCCGAGGATCATCCGCGTTGACTTCAGAAATTTTGTAAATCATATCTATTGGGGTACCCAAGAGGTAAAAACCACTATTATTTTATTTTTAAAAATTAGAATTGTTATTTCAAAATTTGTATTTAGACTTTACGTTAGTTTATAAATAACTTTGTTTTATAAAATTTTTGTAAAATTAATAACTAATGGTACTTACCCCTTGAAGCATTTTCATATTTTTCTTATTTATGAACCACTATTATTAATTTTTAAAAATTCGAATTGTTATTTCAAAATTTGTATTTAGACTTTACGATAGTTTATAAATAACTTTGTTTTATAAAATTTTTGTAAAATTAATAGCATTTTTATATTTTTCTAATTTATGAACACCCTGTACATTAGGGTAAAAAAGGCCGATAAATCGCAGGTCCGGTCTAAAAAAGAGTATTTCTGTTTTGTTTTATCGTTTAAAATATTTTTTAAAGGTATAACCTGGTGTAACATTTTCGAAAATCTAAAAACTAATTAATTTATTTACGAAATTTTTTTTAAATATACATATGTATTTCCTATGATTATTTCGGAAAAATATCTAAAAAGTACCTATTTCTACATTTTCTTATGTACAGGGTGTTTGTTGGTAAGTGTGAATGATTTTAGGGAATGTTTGCCGAAGTTATTTTATAAAAAAAAAACATAGATCGAAAAAGCAGAGGGCGCAGTATTTTTTTATCAAAAAAGTGGCACTCTCGCACAAACGCCACTGGTATAAGTAGAAATATTTGGAACACCCCAAAAAATACACATTTGTCCCTTCAAAGTTAGTTTTGCAAATTTAGAGTAAATATCTTTAAAACTAGTTGAAATAATTAATAAAATTTAATAAATTAAAATTTAAACATTCTGTATCCCGGAAACGTAGCATATACTAGTTTGTGCAACAACAGTGGACAATCCACTGGAGTTGTACAGTAACGAAAATCTACAAATTTAAAGTATTATTTTAGGAAAAGACAAAATAACTAATTTTAAAATAATTTATGACTTTACTAATTTGTGAAATAAAATAAACATGAAAAAATATTTCATTTAATTAGTCCCCAGCCCAGATTTGAACTCGGGCCTCTCGGGTGAAAGACAGATGCCGTATCCTCATTTTCACCTCCACATTTAAAATTTTAGTTCTAGTAGTAGTAATTAAATTAGTTTAATATAGGTAGTTTGATTCAAATTTAAGATTTTTTAAAACGTGGTCCAAATAAAAATAAATTAAAATTATTTATGGACACAAAAATTACTCATTTTAATGTATATTTAATCTCAATACCTAAAACAATTATTTAAAATTTTAAAAATAATAGTAGGGTGTCCAATATATAAACTGTGATTGGTGGATTTCATTTTTTTTGCAGTTTTCTCACTACCTAGAATGGATATGGAATATATTCGTTGAGTTGAACGCAATAGTATATTTTTTCGTTTTGTTTTGCGTGAATAGTAGTTTGTGCAACAAAATTGGATATGATGGCCATATCGCACGAAGACGAAGTTTAAGAACGACGCCGTAGACGGACTGCTTAATCGTCTGAGTGCGATACGGACAATCCACTCGAGTTGTACAGTATATTTTTTCTACGACACTAACGAAATTCTACAAATTTAAAAAAGTATTTTATTAAGACAAAATAATTAATTTTAAAATAATGTATGACTTTTACTAATTTATAAAATAAAATAAACATACAAAAAGATTTAATTTAATTAGTCCCCAGGCCTGATTTGAACTCGGGCCTCTTGCTTGGAGACAAACTCCATGTCCTCACGCCATCGCCACACTTGCCATTTTAGTTCAAATACTTGTAATTAAATTAGTTTTATATGGTTTGATTAAAATTTTAGATTTGTTTTTAAATTTGGACGAAATAAAAATAGAAATGCTATTACTTATCGATTATACATAAGAAATAGTCATTTTTACGTATATTTAATCTCAATAATTTAAAAATATACTGACAGTTTGACAGAATTGTTACTTACATAAAATTTAAAAAATAATAGTAGCCGGGAGACCAAAATATAATCTGATTGGTGGATTGAACTATTTTGCAGTGTTCTTACTAGGTAGAATGGAATGGAATGAAATATATTCGTTCAGTTGAACGCAATGGAATACTTTTTTGTTTTGTAGTATGTGCGTAGATTAGCTATTATTCATGTGGGTATAGAAAAAAGCATATCCATGTGGATGTAGAAAATAGTAGTTTGTATAACAAGAGTGAATATAACTTAAATTGATTTCATATAGTTTTATTAAAATTTATAATTATTTATTTCTAAATATAGATCAAATAAAACTAGAAATGCTATTATTTATCGATTCTACACAAGTTTAACTCATTTTACGCAATAGCATATTTTTTCGTTTTGTAGTCTGTACGTAGATACGCTAATATCCATTTGGGTGTAGAAAAAATTATTTTCTAGTACTGAAAATACATAAAAATAACATTGAATAAAATGATTTATTATTAGTAGAAGAAGAAATAAAAATAATAATTTTTATTGACTATTGGTCGGATTTCTACTCGGATTTCTAATATCTAAACCTCTAGTGAAACGTGGATCTAAGATCTTGGGTAGTATACAGTCTAAATAAAATTGCTTTAGTTAGTTTTCCATATACACCAAAATCTATCACTTTTTTTTTATTTTTTCTACTAACATACTTAAAGGTATCAAAATAATAAAAAAACAAATATTTCGTTTAGTTATATGAAGTTGCCCCTGAACAATTATTGCATTTTGCCATTAATAATTGCAAATTTTATTATGTTGTCAACCATTGCTTTTTCCGGAGTCAGTTTTGAAGGAGTGGCAGGATATTTAATTTCGATAATACTGTCGGTTCCTAATAAACCGTCGGAACCTAAAAAAACCATATTCAGAATCCACAAATAAACCACATTTATTGGACATCCGCTTTAAATTTGTGAATATTGCTTTAAAGCTAAAGGTTCTTTTTCTATTCAATACTTAGTTAATTAATTTCCCATATATTTTGACTTTTATGCTTAGAACGGCAGGAACTGGACTGGAATGAGGTGCTAGTGTTTGTCTTTTTCTAAGTAATCTAGCACGATATTTTATAGATTTCCATCGAAACGGAAATATAATTTTCGGCATTTCCGAAAGTTTTCCCAATTTTACCACAAATTATTATAACTCAGCTTTCACATAAAAGTTCATATAAACACATTAACTAAATACGAAACGAAAACACCTACACTTGAACTAAAAAGAATAAAGTTTTTTTAATAATTTCATCCTAAGCTACTTAAATGACTACATAAATACTTTTATCCTACTTTTCCGGTACTGCATGCACCGCCAACGTCCGCCGCCTTGTTGCCAAATCAATTAATATGGATTCGAATCTTGACAGATTTTCTCAGATTTCGTAATTCAAGGTTTTCAAAAAATATACGCTTTGGACAAAAAAGTGTATTGGAAAAAATTAGCTGATTTTTATATAACAATTCCCGGTAAAGACTCCTTTTTGCAATAATTTTCATAATTTGTATAGAAATAATTAAAAAATAAGATTTTCTGAATTCAGGCTCTACAGCGGGGTTCTCTATCATTTCCTTAGTAGGTATACCAAATTTTATAAAAAAAATATTTAAAACTGAGAAAGAGAACCTTGAAGTCGTTTTAAGTTAGTTTCTAACCATGGATATCGCTCTTAACTCATTTTCTCAACAAGCAGAACTTTTTATAAAGAATGACTTTTGGACGTAAAATTAATAATAAAGGTTTTTTCCTATTGGGTACCCCCATCCGCGTGAAAATAATAGTGTATGTTTAATTTTTTAATGAAGAATATTGAGTTTTCAACAAGATATTTGTGTATATTTTCTCAAAATTTTTGAAGTGGTTCTCTGTAATCGACTCTGTCTATTTGTAACCTAATATCACCTTCACAACATGGATTCCTGAGCAAGAAATCAACCGAAACCAATTTGCTTACAATAATCCAGCAACTAACTAGTTGTTATATGTGATATATACCGATTTTTCAAAGGCCTTCGATAGTTTGGTTTCTCTTCTGTTTTACTAAAGTTCGTCCAGTCCTGCCTTCAATATAGGCAGCAATTTGTTTTTTACAATGGCGATTTATCACACAAATATTTGTCAAAATCAGGCATTCCTCTAAGTTTAAATCTAGGGCCACTGCCATTCTTAATGATCAGATGGGCTATTTGGATTCAGGCAGATAATTTAAAAATCTACCTTCAAATAACTAAGTGAAATGATTGTATAACACTACAATTTAATTTGGATGTGATATCTCTGAGTGTAAAGTAGTAACATTTACAAGAAAGCAAAATCTCAAATTTCCAGTTCAAATAGAAAAAAAAAATGGAGTATATAAATTAGACTGGATGGTTATGCCCTATTCCTTATTTCTAAGTCAGTATTGGTGCAATAGTTAGTTCGCATGACACAAAGGACTTCAAACTCTCCATTTGATGCAAACATTCAAAAATTTCAGACGATCTTGGTTCTTCTAATCACCATCATTCAATAGAACATTACTTGTATATTAGGGTCAGGGCTTATATCTTCAAAACGGTACAACTTAAACTTTCGCCCGTCAGGCACCAACGAAATGGTTTCGACTCAAGAGGGTACTGAGTGATATCAGTTAAGGGTTAATAATATTATTTTAATTAGTTTTGTTATACCTACTCGTATATTGTAGGTATTATAATTTAAAATTGCCATCCTATTTTCGAGTTTTTGTATTATAGGCCTGATGATGGTGAGTTAACAGAAATTAGTAGCATTGTGACGACCCACCCCCCGGTACCCCATTTTGATCGTTGTTTTACTCTGTGAAATGTTATTATTTACCTCACAAGTTTATTTTGGTTTATACTTGTATTTGGCCTTTTTCCTCTAGTAGTAGAAGTGATCGTTTAGTTAATTGATAATTTATATACCCACGTTATGATATGTTAACTAAGGTAAACCAGGATTCGATGCAAAGTTTGGTGCAAATTGATAAATAAAACCAGACAAATTTATATTTAAACTCTTATTTTTCATACTTTAAATGTGATGCAATAATTAACAAAGTATTTTACAATTGGTACTATTTATTGAGATCTCACTTGTGTCCCGTTCAAACGCAGAGCACATTCATTTGCTATCAAGATATATTTTATTTAAGTTGATGACCAACGGAGTTAACGAACAGCGTGAATTCGCCAGTTGGTTAACTACTGTGTTGATGTTTATATTCTTATTTAGGTTGATGACCAACGGAGTTAACGAACAGCGCAAATTCGCCAGTTGGTTAGCTACTGTGTTGATGTTGATTTGATTCTATTCTAGATATACACAGGTTGCAACCTCTTAGGTAAAAATATCGACGAGTATACCAACGAAAGTAACTAACATCGCCAATTCGCCAGTTGGTTATCTGGTATTTCAAAGAAAGTTACATAAATCTTTTGACTCACCATTGAAAATATAGACATTATTGTATAACTCATTATTATTCAATAATGGTAAATCTTTACATTTGAGGAATTTGTTGCTCGCCGACATCGCATTTAGCTCGTCCAGATGTGTATGCTATGGGCCATATTGCCTTCAAATTAATATATCACCGTAAAAGATAATAAGAGGCTGGCTACCGAACTGTCAATGAACCCTCACAAATATCTACTAACAGCTCAGCTGATTGGGGTAAATGACACATCGGACGACTAGACTCACATTTATCCGAATATGCTTGATGTTACTACAGGGTTGGACTATCTTAGATAATTATCTCATAATCTTCGCACCGTAGGTAGTTCTGAACATAAGGGGTAGTTCGCTAGTATTGATCTGGCACTATTCTAATAGAACTACATCTACATAAAACCCCCCTAGGTGAGGCTGAAACATAAGGGATATCCGTCTGTTATTGCAACGACGGTATCTCAGTAAGCGCACCTATATAAAAAAGAAAAGAACGAAACAAAGAATTATTAAAGATAGTGCTGAGGACGTCTGCTGTTTATTCTCAAGAATCGGTTTTATTACAAATATTTAATGGCAAATGGCCTGTTGTACTAATTTAATCTAGCGTTGTGACGGCGTCGATTTAGATACGTCGCAGCGTTGAGCGTCGCCTTGCGTCGTGGTGGAAAGGAAGGTATTTAATACGGTACTGCATGGGACAGATATACGGTGGAAATATTTAGGTGGTGCGGGACGTGACGAAGGGTGTCGACAAGGATATTATGAAGGAAATATTTAGGGGCGGCAAGCGTCGAGAAGTAGAACGATGGGACGTTGGGCGTCGGAATGAATGTAACTTAGATGGTGCGGAATATGACAGCGTTCGAGGCGTAGATAGGTAGGGAAGTAGGGCGTCTGGACGTTGAGCGTCGGGATAAATATAATGGTAGGAAATACTAAAGTGGCGTTAGAAGTGATAGCGTAGAAATGTATGGAAGTAGGACGGCAGTACGTTGGGCGTCGAGACGTTGACACCTTCGGGGATAGGAGGTATTGTAGGATAGACGTCGTTAGGAAGAGCGTTTTAGGAAAGGTACTGAGACCGCCCACCCCCCGGTCTTGTAGCTAATTATTAAAAGCCCGTATTCTAATTTAACTACCTCCCTCCCTCCCTCCCCTTGTGGAATTCAAAGAAATTCATATTTACTGTATATGTTATTTTCCTCTGATCGTCTAGTTAATTAATTGATAATTTATGCTTAAGATGAAAAACAGAGGCGATGATTTCATTGAAATTATCGTCACCTGATCTTCGGCATTTTTCCTTTCTTGCTTTGTTACGATTGTTTTTTTTTTTTTTTCATAATGTTTGTAAATAGTTATGTAACTTGAAAGGAAAATAAAGACCTTTATTATTATTATTAATTATTATTATTATTATTATTATATACCCACGTTGTTATAATGTTAATTAAGATAAACCAGGATTCGATGCAATGTTTGGTACAAATTTGTGAATGAAATAATGCTCCAAATATATTTAACTTAATTTATTTTTGATCTCCAATAAACTCAGTATGTACAGATTGCTTTTAATATACGGTAGACCTCACATGTGTCTCGCCCAAACAACAGGCCACTTGTCATCAACTATTTGTAATAAAAACAATTCTTGAGAATAGACAGACGTCCTCAGCACTATCTTTAATAATTCTTTGTTTCGTTGTTTTCTTTTTTATATAGGTGCGCTTACTGAGATACCGTTGTTGAAATAACTGGCGGATATCCCGTATGTTTCAGCCTCACCTAGGGGGGTTTTATGTAGATGTAGTCCTATTAAAATAGTGCCAGATCAATACTAGCGAACTACCCCTTATGTTCAGATCTACCTACGGTGCGAAGATTGGGAGATAATTATCTAAGATAGTCCAACCCTGTAGTAACATCAAGCATATTCGGATAAATGTGAGTCTAGTCGTCCGATGTGTCATTTACCCCAATCAGCTGAGCTAGTAGTTAGTAGATATTTGCGAGGGTTCATTGACAGTTCGGTAGCCAGACTCTTATTATCTTTTACGGTGATATATTATTTTAAGGCAATATGACCCATAGCATACGCATCTGGACGAGCTAAATGCGATGTCGGCGAGCAACAAATTCCTCAAATGTAAAGATTTACCTTTATTGAATAATAATGAGTTATACAATAATATTATTATTCAACAATAAATTCCCATTTTTACAAATTTAATTTGGTTGTTATTAACTCACCATCGGATAAGCAGAACGTTGGGTTTATATTATCGTCTGCTTCTATTTCAGACATTTTATATTTTTGTATTCGGGATAATTAGCAGGGACGTTGAGACGTGACGGAGAGGGAGCGTCGTAACGCAGAACGCCAAACGCAGGAAGGTAGATAAGTAAGGACGTAGGGCGTCGGATGGAGACGTCGGATAAAAGAGATGACGTTAAGCGTCGAGACGTGGGAACGTTTGGCAGGTAGGTGGTCGGCTAAACAGCGTCGGATAAAGTTAGGATATGAACTGCGTGGGTTTAGGAAAGATAATGAACTTTAATTTTATTAGATTCGAAGAATATACGACTGGAGCTCGAAATCAACTGAACTGAGTCTGATTTCTTAATGCCTCTCGAGTCCCTTTTAATCGGATCTTTATACTCGATTTAATTAGTTTTTTGGTGTCGTCAGTGAACGAATTTGGGCGAATAGGGAGTGTCTGATGTATTACTTGCCTTGAAAAGTTTGTGTATCGAAAACAACGTTCCTATTCAAAACTGACTTAAGATAAGTGCGGTAAGAGTTTTAATGATTATTACTTCGTGGCAACTTATGTTGTATGGTGGTGTCAAATTGCGTTCCCAGACACTTGTAAGAAATTGGATCTCTTATTATTTATTAGGTGTCGTAAATAAGATTTAATTATCTGGGAGATTTTTTTAAATGAAGGATTTTGAATTTAATGAGAATGCAACTTTTCTTTAATAAAATGAAATTAATAAATTATTATGGTAGGTACCTGGGTGCGGTAGGTTACAGCATCTACATTTGTAATATCAAATACCTAATGTGGTATTATTGATTTAAGTTTTTTTTTATCTATTTGTTGTCAATTACAAAATGTTTTCAACCATAAAATAGAAGATTAATACAGTTCGATAAAATTGGTTTGGTAAGTTGTAAAACTTATAAATATCATTTTGTTTTATCCTTTCAGTCATTTACACTTACACGTACCAGAAGGAGCGACACCAAAAGACGGACCTAGCGCTGGATGCACTATAGTTACAGCATTATTATCTTTAGCCAAAGGTGAATCGATCAGACAAGACGTAGCCATGACAGGTGAAATATCGCTAATGGGAAAAGTTCTACCGGTTGGAGGAATTAAAGAAAAAACTATAGCTGTAAGTATTGCTTCTATTATTAGAGCGATGCGGATTCAAACTCATTTCAATCCATTGTCATTTTTTAATCTGTTATATAGGTTAAAATTAAATCGCCGGTTTTTTTTTTGCCAGAACGACACGAACAAACTATTTTTTTTTACTCGTACTGTGATCAATTTTATCATTTTTAGTATTTTTGTTTCGTAGAGTTAAAACACCTTCATAGTACTTTATAGTATTCTTATCTTCGGCCGGGCCTGTCCATGTAACTACAAAAATACTGTATTGAATCGGTAGAAGAGATTTTTTAATTGTAATAAAAATAATTTAATTCATTGAGCGATACTAAAATCAAAAAAGAAAATTTGCCTAAACGAGTCAACAAAGGCACAGTCTGGAAAACCTTCAAAATCAGAAATAGAATAGAAGAACTCAATCTCTCAATTACATTAAGAACTGAGGAACAATTAGACCAAGAAGTTGAAGTTTTTGTCAAAAATATTCAACAAGCAGCGTGGGAAAACACTTCCGAGATTAAATGCACAGTGCAAAGTAATAATTATCCAAAAGAGATCAGAAATCTTATCTCAGAAAAAATGAAAATTAGAAGAAAATGACAACAGTCTATAGCACCAGATGATTAAACAACTTTAAACTATGCAACACAACAGCTAAAACGTGAAATACGGCGCATTAAAAATGAGTGGATTGACGAATACTTAAGCGACTTAACTAACGATATAAGTAATGACTATTCACTTTGGAAAGCTACCAAACGATTAAAAAGGCCTACTATACATAACCCACCAATCATAAATAGAGATGGAAGCTGGGCCCGAAACATTTTGCAAAAATCAGATTTGCGGAACATTTAGAGAGTACCTCTCAACCCAATAATGGTAAAGCTCTTCAAGACTGGATGGAAATAGTACAAAAAGACGCAGTCGTTAAACCTACCTCTTCAAAAGAAGTTTATATGGAAATGCAAACAAATATAAATCCAAAAAAGCCCCTGGATTTGACTTCATTACTGGGGAAATTTTGAAAATGTTTCTTCCACAGAAAGCTATTGTCAATATGACCAATCTTATCAATGCGTCCTTTAGACTAAAGTTCGTACCAAAGATGTGGAAAGTGGCACAAGTTATAATGATATCTAAGCCAGGTAAACTTCCCCATGAAGTTCCATCGTACAGACCCATCTCCTTGTTACCTGTTATCTCGAAACTCAATGAAAAATTGCTTCTTAAGAGATTGAAACCTATAATAAAAGAAAATGCTCTAATACCCTCCCACCAGTTTAACTTCAGAGAAAAACACTCGACCATTGACCAAGTTTATAGAAGCACGAAATTTCATCGAGAAGTCCCTAGAAGAAAAAAATTTGCTCCATCGTCCTTTTGAATGTGGCTCAGGCTTTCGAAAAAGTATGGTATGAAAGCCTGATTCAAAAACTGAACATGTTCCTGCCACGTCAATACTCTGAACTATTAAAATCATATTTATCAGAAAGGCATTTCAGAATTAAACAAGAAGAAACCTATTCCGACCTAAGAGAAAGTAAGGCAGGAGTACCTCAAGGTAATGTACTAGGTCCAGTTCTCCACTTGTTGTATACCAGAGATATTATTAATCTTAAGCTCAGTACTAGTTATGCAGCTCCTCAAATTTTGTTTAATTTCAGTTTTTAAATAAATATTTGACATATCGCCCAACTCTCTTTGAAACTGGAACATTTTGTGAAATTTATTGATTTATATCTTAACTGACAGATTATTTACTAAATTTAAGAAGCCCTCTGGTGGTGATACCCTTCAACTACAATCTAGTTACTAAAATGGACTGACAATGGAGGTCGTTATTAAATCTGATTATTTTAATGCAACATCCAAATTGTATAGTTATTACATATCTATTGGCATCAATATTTGTACAGAAGATACTACAATTTAGGGTTGTGGATTTGACAGGTCTATTTTTTTTGTCATTTGACTAAAATAAATTATATAATAATAATCAATATTTTTTTCTGCACCGTCAAGAATGGCTAGTGCAAAAGTGCACTCTCATCGAGCGAGTGCGATTTATGAACTGCGCGCGTGCAGGGCGACACTAAATTGACATTTTATCGGTGCGAATGCAATTTGAATGCAGAATAATTATGCACCAAGTGTGTTTTGTCAGTGCTTGCGAATCGAAAACACTATAATATTGACATGTAACATAATAAAACTCAAATAAAATATTTTTGATTATTTTATAAATTTTGTCCCAATTTGACCGGACAATTGCCCATCCCCAACTGCAATATAAGTTACAGGTAATGGTTTAGTTGAATTTAAAAATTAAGATAATTTAAATTAGGCTACAATAATCAGTGTGATAAATTTATTATATTTTCAATAATTCATTTGACTACTTTTTAGTTGATTTTCGGAATATAAATTATCTCTCAACTTAACCGATAATTTCAACTATTGTCAACAAATTTGAGAACCAAAATCATGTATTTTTTAAACGAATAGAACAGCCAGGGTCAATGTTTTTACATGAATTTCATTCGCGCCAATTTCCACGTAACCCCAACCTTAATATGTAAATGCCTTAAAAAATCCTTCCTAGCCAAATAGTAGACGTGCCTTAAATGTTTTTCAATTTGATTAAAAAACTTGACTTCTTCCAAGAAATGGTAGTTTTGTTTTAATTCGAGAACAGATTTTCAATTTTATATAAATTTCAATATTTTGTAGAGATGGGACTTTTCATGAAAAGTAATTTTTGGACTAGTCCGACGGACATGTAGTGAAAAGTTACAATGAAAAGTTATCGACCTTGAGCATAGAAGACACAGTGTTAAATCTTCCTGGATGTTTTTTTTTTTTTTCACTTTGGGAACAATATTTGCATATGTATTTCCGTTTTTTTTTTGGCAAATGATTTGTAAAATACCTCCAACCTTTGGATTTTTTTTGGTAATTTTTTAACGAGTTTATTTTAATAAGATATGAAACGAACTTTCGAAAACATCGTTAAAACATGTCAGTAAACATTTGTTGTTTCTTCTTTTTTAAACTAAATTTTGCCTTTGTAAATAATTCAGACGAATTAGTTAATTTAATTTCGCGCATGCGCAATACACTTTCCACTTTTGAAGAGTGTGTTTGGACTAGTCAATTTTTCAGATTAGTCCGTCGGACTTGTCCGTGGAACTTTTCAAAGCGACCCATCTCTAATATTTTATATTGTCTTTTAATTGCAGTAGATAATTCCAATTATTTTCTTTATTTTTCAGGCAAAGAGATCGGGCATTAAATGCATAATTCTTCCAGAAGAAAATAAAAAAGATTTTAATGACTTACCAAATTTCATAACTGAAGGCCTCGAAGTACATTTCGTTGCAAATGTTGACGAGATTTTTAAAATTGTGTTCGGCCATCAACAGCAACCCCAATTGGGTATTTAATATGTTTTTCAGTTTTACTTATTTTTCTAATGTTACGATGTAGTTTAAGGTATAGTTTATACGTTTTTTTTTATTTGTAATAAATTACCATTGTTCCTTTTTTAATTCATTTGTAAGTGTGAAATATTTTTTATTGCTTAATTTCACAATTATATTTGTTACATTTTATTAAAGCAAACGTGTTTTGTTAAATCCCATCCAATTAATTACTTAACACTGCAACACAACAACTTAGAGTCAGGTATATTAAATATTGTACCAGAGTGTTAGAGCCAGTTTTACAATCACAGTTTAAACTTTCGTTCACCCGAACTTGGATCAAATATAGAACTGAGATTATTAACATTAATAGCGTTTTTCAATCATGTCAATATCACAGTCAGAGCTGCTGTAAGTACAAGTAAAATGTATTTAAGTCCCAAGTACAATTACTTCTATTTGGTATTTAAGTTCCTAGTAATTAATCCTAAAAATTAAGTACATTAGCCTTAAGTACATAAAAACGTACTTAAGTACTTTATAGACTAGTTAACTTCTGAAATATACTTCTGTACAATGTAGGTACTTAAATACATTGTATATTTCTACAGATGAACTTAAGTATATTTAGATTTAAATAAGTACTTACAAAACACTTAAGTACATTTGTGTTTACTTAATTATTAAAAAATAATGGAGAATCTATGCTGGTGTGAAGCTTAAAGGCCTAAGTCAGCATAATTTAAATTAAAATATCATTGCTAACCGGGATTAGTAATATTAGATATTGGTAATAAAGTATTTATTAATAAACAGTTTATATTTTAGGTATAATTTAAAAATAAAATAGTACACGGTAAAATAAATATTCTTTTATTAACAAAATAAAAAAAGAACAGATTATCACAAAAACTTATAAATACATCAGTACTATTACTGCTAACAAATCTATTTGGATCTTGAGTCTAAATAATTACAATTTCCTTTAAGAACTAGTTTTTCAAAATTATAGTCGCTCAAAGCATGCCTACGTGGCGTATTAACAATTCCAGCAGAAGAAGTAAGCCTTTCGACTGGTGCGGAAGATGGCAGGATCGTATTGTATTTAATAAAAACTAACTTTATATACCTATAATCGTTTAGCATGTCTAAATTAGTTCTACTGTCGTTTAGGTATTTTAGTACTTATAATTCAGCTAGGGAGTTAGAAGTCATTGTGCTGGTATTTGGTACCGGTAGTTTACTTAATAAAGACACAGACTCTTGTTCTTTTTCCTCAAAATCAAAAAAAGGATCGTCTGACTGGATATAGTTATTTTGTTTTCCTGGCTGATAAAGTCGAGACTACCCAGTTTTGTATTTCTTTGTATGTGGTAACATTTAAGTCTTTAAGGCGTTATACCAGCGCATTTTGAATCGTAGGCACACTACGGCGCCAATTACGGCAGTTTTGGATTCTGGACTTAAGAGTTAAACATTCTTTAAATCTTTGCAAAACAGACTTAATTATGGCCTCTAAAGACACTGTTAGCCGTTTTATATCGCTTGATATTTTCAGCTTTTGAAGTTTAGTTTTCATCGAAACTAAGCTGGGAAGCAGATCCATAATCGGTGTTATGTTCTCCCTGTAAAAATCTTAATGTTTCAGCCAGAGGCTGCATTAATTTGATATATATTCCTCTAAAAAGGATATTTCATGTTCCTTAAATACCGGAATCATAAGTTTATTACATAGAACTCCTAACTTATCTTTGACGGAAACAATTTGGACGACAGCGTCATAAGTGGAATTCCATCTGGTAACTCGTGTAGGACTTATGTCCAAGTTCTTGTTTAATTTCAGCCGATTTCGGCCGTCCGCTAATATTCCACAACTTCAAAATTTGGAAAATATTTGTGTTTTTTTGTCGCAAAGGCAATAAACCATTTACCGAATTTTTGTAATTAGAAGTTGCAATGAGATTTATGGTATGTGGGGCACATTCGTATGTGTTGCGGCAAATATCTTTCCTATGTAAAATCCCGAATGGGGTATATTTTAAGAACAAAAAAAAATACGTGTGGCACTCGGGGACTGCCGCGGTAAAGCTATTGCATAGCATTTTTTATCAACTTATACAATTACCTTAAGCCCTCACTGAGTTATTTGGGAATAGCCAGGAAGGAAAACTAACATAGGGAACCTTAAGCCCTCACTGAGTTATTTGGAAATAGCCAGGAAGGAAAAATAAAGGAACGGAGATTTTTATATTCAAAACAGGAAATGATACCCTCTCCTTCGGTAGAACAAAATCCCGGACAGTCAAACTAAACAAATAAAAAATTAAACAATATTCAGTTCCCATATTTCTCACGGTTAGGAATTTAACAAATCTATTTTTTTAAAAGTCTATCTAAATTAAAAAAAAACGAAAGGAAATAAACACTCTAATTCCCAATTTACTTATTTAATAATTCTATTTTCAAAGTCGATTTATATCTGAAGCAGTCCTCACCGTTCTAAGAAAATAATTAAAAAAAAAATAAACACGGCCAATATTAAAACAAAAAAATTCTTCGACTGTTAATTTAATTATTAAATTTCGGAATTTTCAAACAAAATTATTTACGTGTTAAAATGTAAATCTCAAATGGTGTTTAAATCTACCTAATTTGATTCGGTTTTATTTTCTAACTAAATCTAAATGCTACGGCAAAAAATCAAAACGGTTTTTTTTTTTGTATTTACTGCGGTAAACAAAACGGTTTTGGCTCGCGGCAGGTATTATAGTTATCGACTCTTTCGATCGCTCGGAATGGAATTATGAATTTCTCTCTCGCTGTTCTCGATCTCGATTCGAAAAATATTTACCAATATCCCGCGCATGATCAACCTAAGAGGGAGAAGGTATTCGAGAAGGGGCACGGTGCTGGGTGCTAACGTTCGTTCTCATTTAAAATATTAAAAGGATAAATTCCCAAATCTACAATTTTCTATAATATATATTCAAAACCCTGGTTTAAAATGACTTTTGAAAACCATTGCTATATTGTGAAAGTACTATGGATTTTCGGATTATTATATATTTCAAAATAATAGATACAGGGTGAAGCCAGAAAGTTGATTTATAAATTAAAATAATAACGAATAATTAATTTTATTAAATTGATATGCCGGATTCTAATGAAAGTTAAAATCATTATTAAGAATACTAATTCGGCAATTGAATAAAAAAAATAGTAATGAAAAATGACTTCATTACAAACCTCTACACCCTATCAATCAACATGCATGCTGATATTCAGCTTTTTACTTCAAACGGTTTGACCTAGATTAATTAGTCAGTTCACTGAGCATTTTTTATTACATATTAGTGTAGATTATTAAATTATTTTCCACTCTTATCTTATTTTAAAGAATATTTCATTACTATTCTCGAGTATTTTCAAAATACTTATAGTTAGTTACATTTTAATGTTTAATTTTTATACCACAGAATAAAAATACATACCGTAGTCAAGTACATACACATAAACACGACCTGCAAAATAAGCACACGTTCCTTTAAGCACAAAATACTAACCCACAAGCTTTTACGGCTGCAAAATGCGCCCCAGTCCCGACTTCCGTACGCGCTCGATCGGCAATAAGAAGAAAAATCCTGTCGAAACTAGAAAAAACCGTTACAATTTTCGAAGTACTGAAGTACATTCTGGGTATTTAAGTACATTGACATACTAAAGAACGTTATAAGTACTTAGTTGCCTTCTCTCTTTACTATTTTAAGTAAAAAAGTACTTAATTCCAAATTTTATTGTTTGTACAACAAGAACTTAAAAATGTAAGTACAAGCACAGGCATTTTGCCAGGTACTTAAGTAATTTTGTACTTAAGTAATTTTTTAAGTACATAAAGTATTCAGTACTGCAGCTCTGATCACAGTTCAGGTGATCTAAGTTTAATTTATATTGGTAGTTCTGAATCGAGGGACTTTTGACAAAACTGAATGCTCTATGTCAGTTTGACGTTTATAAAAACATATTCGTTAAAAGCAACGAGCTTAAAGTGAAGATGAAAACTTGTATGAAATGGGAAAAATGACACACCGCCACCACAGAAGTAGCTGGTAGTATAATTATTAAAAGATTCCTATGCAAAAAAATCGTATAGTTAACAGAAGCATGACTTTAGGAGTTTCTAGAATAGAAAATATGTTATTATAAATTTCATTATCTATAAGTCGGATTTTCAATAAATAAATAGGTACCAATTTAACCATCGTCTTCACTTATTACCAGTGGCGTGCGGTGACATTTTTAGAAGGGGAAGCGATTGTATAATAATACAGCTGGCCAGTAAGCACAGCGCCGCAGGCGAAAATTTTTCGCGGCGCATTCACCATTTTGTCAAAATCTTGCTTTTTTCCTCAGTACTACGCGTATTCGAGATTGAGAATTTTGAAGTGTTACTATTACTTTATTACCTAGTTTTGTACCATAAAAAACTTACCATTGAACAGCTTCCTTGGTTTATTTAAACGTAAAAAAAAACATTTAACCGAAGTTTTTTTATTTTTTCCAGCATTTTTCGCACAGTTTGTCTATAACATCGTCGTAAAATTTTGGATTTTCTGATAACTGTTTAACAAGCTGTTTTTCAATGGATATTAGGGCTAAATTAGAGAGTCTGTCTTCACTTGTTGAATTTCATATAAAACTTTAAATGCGCTTTAAAGCTGATAAACTTCACTCAACTGACGCACTTGTAGCTGGGATGGTTAGTACTAATTCACACAACTTGACGACTTCACTAAGGGACTTGTTTAAACCAGTTGTTATAAGAAAATTTAACACATTGATGGGCGTCTTTTTATCAGTAATTTCAGTTGTTTCATAAACAACACTTGACTGGGACTTTAATGTTGGAATATCGAAAAAAATTCCATAATTTAATTTTAGTGATTTAAAAGCTTCCGATGGAAATTTTGATGAATCATAGTTACTAATATTAAAATTACACAATTCAACAAATTTTAATTCGTTAAAGTTTTGAAATCGAGAGTTCATTTTTTGTAAAATATTATAAAAAATGTCGGCGTATAATCGACGATAGCAGGTCTTTCTGTCGCCGACATTATCAATTCTAATTCTCTTTCTTTCAGGTTCTAAGCCAATGTTTTGAGTTTTATTCCAAAAGTGTTCAAACTGATCTCGTTTTTTATTACTTTCCTATCTGTATACAGATATAAGGAAAGTATAGGAATCATGATTTTTTTCGACCTCGAGTTTTTGACGGATTTTTACGTTTTGAGGTCCCCTGAATCCGTTTTGACTATTTTCGCGATGATGTCTGTGTGTGTGTGTGTGTGTGTGTGTGTGTGTGTGTGTGTGTGTGTGTGTGTGTGTGTGTGTGTGTGTGTGTGTGTGTGTGTGTGTGTGTGTGTGTGTGTGTGTGTGTGTGTGTGTGTGTGTGTGTGTGTGTGTGTGTGTGTGTGTGTGTGTGTGTGTGTGTGTGTGTGTGTGTGTGTGTGTGTGTGTGTGTGTGTGTGTGTGTGTGTGTGTGTGTGTGTGTGTGTGTGTGTGTGTGTGTGTGTGTGTGTGTGTGTGTGTGTGTGTGTGTGTGTGTGTGTGTGTGTGTGTGTGTGTGTGTGTGTGTGTGTGTGTGTGTGTGTGTGTGTGTGTGTGTGTGTGTGTGTGTGTGTGTGTGTGTGTGTGTGTGTGTGTGTGTGTGTGTGTGTGTGTGTGTGTGTGTGTGTGTGTGTGTGTGTGTGTGTGTGTGTGTGTGTGTGTGTGTGTGTGTGTGTGTGTGTGTGTGTGTGTGTGTGTGTGTGTGTGTGTGTGTGTGTGTGTGTGTGTGTGTGTGTGTGTGTGTGTGTGTGTGTGTGTGTGTGTGTGTGTGTGTGTGTGTGTGTGTGTGTGTGTGTGTGTGTGTGTGTGTGTGTGTGTGTGTGTGTGTGTGTGTGTGTGTGTGTGTGTGTGTGTGTGTGTGTGTGTGTGTGTGTGTGTGTGTGTGTGTGTGTGTGTGTGTGTGTGTGTGTGTGTGTGTGTGTGTGTGTGTGTGTGTGTGTGTGTGTGTGTGTGTGTGTGTGTGTGTGTGTGTGTGTGTGTGTGTGTGTGTGTGTGTGTGTGTGTGTGTGTGTGTGTGTGTGTGTGTGTGTGTGTGTGTGTGTGTGTGTGTGTGTGTGTGTGTGTGTGTGTGTGTGTGTGTGTGTGTGTGTGTGTGTGTGTGTGTGTGTGTGTGTGTGTGTGTGTGTGTGTGTGTGTGTGTGTGTGTGTGTGTGTGTGTGTGTGTGTGTGTGTGTGTGTGTGTGTGTGTGTGTGTGTGTGTGTGTGTGTGTGTGTGTGTGTGTGTGTGTGTGTGTGTGTGTGTGTGTGTGTGTGTGTGTGTGTGTGTGTGTGTGTGTGTGTGTGTGTGTGTGTGTGTGTGTGTGTGTGTGTGTGTGTGTGTGTGTGTGTCTGTGTGTGTGTGTGTGTGTCTGTGTGTGTGTGTGTCTGTGTGTGTGTGTGTCTGTGTGTGTGTCTGTATAACGCATAACTCATGAACCGATACACATAAAAACACCAAATTTTAAACTTAAGCTTTGTTTCAGCGTCCAATGAGCTGATTAGATTTTGGGCAGAGTCGGAACATCTGGGGGGGTACTTTATAGGTGGTCATTTTTATATTTTATGGAATATATTCGTTATTTACGTTTGGAGAAGAAAATTCTTCAAATAAAAGTTACTTACAATATTATTCTCTATAATTTTTATTCTATACATAATTTCTCTAAAATGGACCGTATTCGAGATATTTGAGAAAATGTGTAAATTTCGAAATTTGAAGAAAACTCAAAAACGGATAAAAGAAAAAATTTTAAATTTTAAACTTAAGGTTTATTTCGGCCTGACGTGAAATTATTAGATTTTGGACAAAGTCGGAACATCTGGGGGGGTACTTTATGGGAGGCCGTTTTTATATTTTATGGAATACATCTGTTATTTATGTTTGGAGAAAAAAATTGTTCAAATAAAAGTTACTTCTAATATTATTATCTATAATTTTTGCTTTATGTAAAAATTTCCTGAAATGGTCCGTATTCGAAAAATTTGACAAAATGTGCAAAATTCTGATTTTTATGAAAATTGTTGAAATAAAAGTTGTTTGCGATATCGATCTCTATAATATTTGTTCATACATGATTTTTTTAAAATGGACCGTAATGGATAAATTGTAGGAAAAGTGCTAAATTTAAATTTTTAAGTATTTTCATTTTCAATGAATATCTATAGAAAAATGTTTCGCGGTAGATGTATGTGGACAATGTATATAATAATAATAATAATAATAATAATAATATATTTAGTTTATCCTCTAAACATTTATAGAGATGCTGCAATAGGTTGTACAAAATAACCGGAAAAAGCCTGTAATAACTAGATAGGAAAGTCATGTGTTGGACACATCAGATTTTTAATTTTATTTTTACAATCATCAATTTGTTTAATGCAAAAGCCAATGTTATTTGACTTTGTCTGTAAAATGTCGAATAAAATGTCAGTAAAAGGGAAAATCTCTGCAAAAATGTTGAGCAAAAAATTGAAATTAAAGTTTTTTTGAGCCAATGCAAATACCCTTTAGCGGCAGTAACAGTTTCAGCATCCCATATTTCTTTATTATTCTAAAGGCCTTTAAAAAAGTGTATCAAAAAATCACGGTATTGAAACACTGTTTGCACTAAACGTCCATTGTAGTTCCATCGCGTCGGAGCAACTTTTGGAAACCTTTTTTGAACGTGAATGTCCAAAGCGCTAGTTCTTTTCAATGACTTTAAAAAGAAGGAAGCCAAACCACTAAGCGTTGAAAAGAAAATTTTGCAATCTTCAATATTATCCATGCTTCGCGATAAAACCAAATTAATTCTAAGTGCCATACAGTGAACAAAAATTGCATGGTTAAATTTATCTTTCACTTTAGCTTGACGGCCTCCTAAATGGCATCACCATCGTAGCTCTGGGCAACAAGCTTAGAACCACATTCTAAACTTGAAATAATGTCACAAACAATTTTAAACAATGCATCTGGAGTTCGTTCGCTAGTGACGTCCAAAAATCCTAAGAATGGCTCTTGAGGAATGCCATCCAATTAATATAAAAGGTGCTTTTTTAATTTCACTTTTAATGTGATCCATCACAACGTCGGCAGTGCATTTAATTAAATCATTTTGGATTCTGTTTGAGGTACCTCGGAAAGTCGTCAAATCAAAAAACTGATTTTTTAGGGTATCATCGTATTTTGCTAAAAAACTTAGAAGGTCCATGTCATTTTCTTGATTGGCGGATCCACTTATTTCATTGTAACCCCTAAAACTTAGTTCACGCTCTCCCAGGAAACAAGTTACATCTATTAATCATTGTAAGACGTCCCTATTTTTTTTTACCCTTTCATTGTGAATTTTGTTGCTTATTTTTAAATGATTAACCAAACTATGTTCAATGCGATAGGCCCCGAATGTTTTTTCTTTAATTGTAGCACTTATATGAGATTTGCTATTTACATGTCGTTCTACACTTTTGTCAAAATTATTCAAGTCTGTAATACCGATGTAATACCAATGTGTTTTTTGGCTATATTAAAAAGTAGGCAAGGCCAGCAAAACAATTTCTATAAAGTTTTGCAGCCGGTTAACCATGAAAATGCCTGGTACATTTCTTTGCTGACTTTTCTACTTTAGATAGGACCCTTTAGTCTACTAGAATTAATAATGACCGTTTTCTCTTCAAAATTTCTACATGAAAATCCTTTTTTCAACAAAGAGCACACAATACAGACACAATTTACCACATTATTATTGTTCACAGGCACAGTGCATAGTTCCTCCTTTTTACAAAAAGAAAAACAACTACGAAAAACAAACCGAAATCTACGATTTTCCTCATACGTCGATTCGCGGTGCGAATTGCAATATGCGTAAGGCAACGTAAAAATCGCTGCCTCTCGACCGTATTTAACGTTTCCAAATGGACTAACTTTTGTCGCGGCAAAGCAGGGTCAATAACACGAAGCGAAACCTCTTGGAACATGAACCGGCTCTTTCAAGATGCGCTTCCGCCGACGGACTCGAAGTATATGATGTGTACGTTTACACAATTAATTTTCTCATGGGTGGTGCGTGCGTTCACACATTACACCAATAAATTGTTAGTACATTTACGAAGTTTACGTATTGTTTCAGATAAAATATAGTACCTAATGTATTATTAATTTCTACGCATTGTAAACTGAAAAATATCTATTTTTAAATCTCAAAGTGTAGGGAAGCGGTGCTTCCGCCGCTTCCATAGACCGCACGCCCCTGCTTATTACTTCGAACATAAAAAATTGTGAAATATTCTTACATTATATCAAGGTCAAAACATTGATCTTAGTTTAAACCTCAGAGTAAGTAAGTAGTAAAGAGAGGACAGTAAACAATGTTTGTGTCGCCATGATAATATGGTCGAGAATTCTAATTAGAGAGAAATAGATTGATATCTCTATCTCTTTGTATTTGTCAGTTTTACAAAGCTTTTCTCAGACAATTATTCCAGTGTTTAATTTAAATTTGTTCGTGTTGTGGTGTTAAAAGTAATTGTTATTAATATTATATTCATAACAAAAAAGTCATATTTTGTTTTCACTTCATTAAAAATGCACCTACCTACCTACCTTTTAAAACATTTTATTTTATATTCTATTTGGTCAACATTTTCGCATTTAAAATGACCCAGCGAAATTGTTTTACGGTACGCTACTGCTGAGAATTCTAAAACGAGTGAGAAAGCCTTCATTAGAAAGAGAGATACTGATTATATGATAGCGAGATTAATATCGTATAACTTTATGCAGTGGTGGCCTATCTGCTATTATATTATCTAAGGTTTAAACGCCCAAGTTTGACAATTCAATTTTTCGGATAATTTAAATTAATTTCAGACGTGAGCTACATTTGAAATACACCATTTTTCAATTATGCCCAGTTCATTTACTGAACACAGTTTAAACTTTGATTGAAAAACTGGCCCTTGGAGAGTCAAACCAATTTTAATGGTACTATTTTTTCAGATTCTTCGACCTTTTCCGGCTTCAGAGTGTTTAGTAGTGTCTTTTATTTATTTATTTTTTTTTTCATACCTGCCCGAACATTTGAATATATCAGCGTTTTACAAGGTTTTAATAGGACATGTTTATAATAATAAAAAAAACTATAATACAGAACATTTTAATGCCTGCTCAGTACAGTTCCCTTTTGTTTCAATGTTCAAAAATACAACTAAAAAGTACATGCTGAAAGTTTTTAAGGGTTAAAATATTGCAATTTCATCACAGTTAAAAAACGGCGAAAAAATATTTGAATAACGACACAATTTGTGTATTAAATAATTTTTTTAAACAAAATTTAATATTCGTTATGAAATAAAAAATATATATTTATTTGGTAGATCAAATAAATTGATTCTTATTGAATCATTTTACCCCATTTATACCAAGGTATTAATATACAAACTACATTAATACAATGAAAAAGAATGCATTTAAACATAATTACTCTACTAAATATCTATTTTGCACGAACGTCAAACATTTCCGGAAGGCTAGCTTTGCATAGTCCACACTTTCATACAATAAATACACTATTTTATACATGGTGTTTCAGAATTCGACGAACAAACGCTTAGTTATCATGAGATACAAGCAAAGTAAAAACAAAAAAAAATATTTTTATGAAAGTGGACAGTTTTAAATGAAACTTAACGACCATGTAATAATTCAAATAGGCTTCTTTCTATGCATATTCACTGTTTTAATAAGCTATACCGGTGGGGTTACGGTAAGATAATAGTTAATATTGCCCTTTCGAATTTTTTGAAAAATATATTAACAACTTTTTTTTTTTTCGAAAACTTGATGAGAAATCATTTTCCACATAAAATTAAACGAGGAATTAAAAAAAAAAGTATTGTCAATTTGTTGTCAGTGGTGCAAAAAAAGTATGCGTTAAAATTTTAACTATTACCGTATTGGAACGCCACTGGCATACCCAACTGAAAAAAAAAAGCTTATTTTAGCCATGCACGTTAGGTAAAGTGTTAATTAAAAATTTTAACTTTTACGGAATCTAATTGGTTTGTACATGGATTTCTGAGTCACCCTATACAGGGGGAAGACAATCTAAATTCACACTATTGCGATTTCGTAAGACACTGGAGATACAAAGTTGTTTAAATGGGAAAAATTTCTAAATTGTGAGACCAAGGTATTCAAGATGTCAGATTCGGTTTTTAAAATATTTGAGAAAAATAAACAGGTACGATTTTCTATTTTTGTCTCTGGTGCCTTTATTTTCAAAAATAACAAAAAATTGAAATAAAGTTTTTATTTGACTTCGCATCGAGCTTACGTTGCTGCAGGCAAATTTTCAATCCAACTTTTCGTGTCTAAATCAAGAATATGTTTTAAATACATACCAGTATTTTTTATTTTATTTTCTGAGAGTATTCCTAAATCGTAATACTGTCATGTAATCGACATAACATTTTTAGACGTTTCGATACTACAAACATGAGTAGGAAACATGGTCGCCGCGACACGAGGGCAAGGGGGGCGTCTTCCCCAGCATTTGTTTTTTTTTTTATTTTTTTTTGCCATGGCTTTTGACTATGGCTTGCGGCGTTTTGACTCTTGCCTATAAAACTTGCCCACTGGACATTTTTTGAACGACACCCATGGTAGGAAAACCGCTTTAGTTTTATATTTTTAAATGTTTTTAATATTACTGCAATTACGTTTTTTGTATTTACCCGTTAACTTTCTTTTTTATATGGGTTTTATTTTATAATACCGGGTGTCCGCAATAAAATTTCGGATGAGGTAAAATTTAAGATGAAATCTTGAAATTTTGGAATATGAAACTATCAAGAAGTAACCTATGTAACTTATTTTTTTATGGATATACTCAAAAAAGTGCTCTTTCATAATATACAGTGTGTTCCATAAAGTTTGATCGATATGGGATTTTTTTAATATTTTAGTTGGAAAAAAACGTCGTAGGGTATTCAGTTCTACCTTTTTATTAACTTAAAATAGCCCATATTAAAGCTGGCTAGGTATGACATTAGTTATATGTCAAATTCAATTTTTTTTTTTTAGAAACTAAAATAACAAAAAACTAATGTCAGTAGCTAAATTTGATATGGGCTGTTTCGAGTTTTTAAATAAGCAGAGGTGATTGCCCTATGACGTTTTTTCCAATCGTAATATTAAAAAAAATTCTCATCTGGATTCACCTTTATGGCACACACTGTATAATAAGAATACTCTTCCTAATTCACCCTTACGAGTGATTTTCAACCCTTGGCCGTGGAGCTGCGGGGCGACTTAAAGATAATTGATGGTGACATTTGACTAGTAGATAAGGAAAACCCGAAAAATGTCACCCACTATCATAAAACCTCACCCACGAGACGCAAAACGATGGATTTAAACTTTATTTATAACCAAATACAAAACCTTCATACCATCTTTTGCCATTTTTGAAAATATCAAAACATTACGTTAATACTATTTATTAATAAAATATAAATAAACAGATCCGCACTCAAAATTTTCCTGATAATTTTATACTATCTAAACGTCTAAAAATGTTAATGCAAATTATATGGTTGTATTAATAACTAGGAGCAGTTTCAAAAAATTAAATAAAAATTCGGGTCCGTATTAAAAAAAAAGATATCCTTCATGGTGGTCCTTCAGACACGAAACGTTGGATTGAAAATTTACTTACCAAAACGTAAGTAAAATGAAAACGGTTTTACCATCTTTTGCTATTTTTAAAAATAAAGACACCATAGTAAATTAAAAACTCGACTTATTTAGTTTTCCTCAAATATCTTGAATTTTAAAACATCAGTAAAGTGGTCTCATAATTTGGAAACATTTTTTCATTTAACTGGATCATTTTTGTATCTCTAATAATATGAATTTAAATTATTTACACTCTGTATACAATGCTTAATTGCTCGATATTTCAATTTGTGTTATAGACACGCAAACAAGTTTCAAATAAAAGTTATATAAATTTGAAAAAGGCATGCTTTAAAAATATTTTTTGGATATACAGGGTGTTACGTTTTTCGCTAGCAAATGAAAATGTATATTTTTAAATAGAACAGGTTGTATTTTATTTCAGTTTTAGAATGATCAGGTAATACTGTATTTAACCCTAGAATATTTTTGAAAACTATTACAGGTTTGCCAAGCAATTTTTTTTTAAATTAGAGAATGCAGACCGCAAATAAATTATCATAATTTAGGTAGGTTTACATTGATTTCAAAATTGTTTCGAATATAGACCTAATATATCAACATAATGAATAGCAATGACAGAACTGGTTGTTTTATACATAATGTTTTGAAACGTGTCATAAATTTGGCTCATTTAAAGTTCAAATTACTCAATTTTTTCAAATGCAACACCATTTTTATTAATAAATCTGTTATCTGCATATCCAACGATACTAACATGTTGCCTATTATACTCACTGATTTTATTATTAAAGATGCGAAGAAATGTTTAATACAAAAGTTGTACGACCATATTTTACAATAGAGGACCTTAGTGCAAGAAGAGGACAAGTTAATATTTTTTTCAAAATGGAGATACGTGTTGCATGAGCTTCTACAAAGCATAAGCTGTCATCAGGTGTAAGAACAGGACGAGTATTTTCATAAACAAAGAAGTGATAAACACTTTTAACTCGTCCCTTTCAAAAATAGGCGGGTCTATGCATGTTGATTGACCCTCTACAACTGCAAATGGTAAACAAACGACGTACCATTTTTAGCAGTTAGGTTTTATGTTTATGCAAATAATACAAGATGTATTATATAAAAAGAAAATAGAAAAACAATATTATTTAAATTTCTTTTTTCGCCTTTTGATTTTTTTTTAAATTGACTCATCGCACAAAGGTCCTCGATTATTCTTAAATGTACAGGGTTGTCCATAAATAAGGGGTGGAGTACTTATTCTTTTTTAAATCAAACACCCCGTAGGTAGTTATGCATAACAAATTTGTGTGTTTTTACATCGTCAAACAATTTTAATAAACAACGATTTACATTTTCATTCATTTTCTATGTAGTATATAGGGTGTCATAATGCGATATTACGATTTTCTTAATTTTCCCAAATCTATCTATGTATATCATTTAAATTATTTAATTTTATTTTTGGCATCTTTTATAACAAAAAAAATTAGTATTTGTTTTTTATTTTATTTACAATGGTTTATATTACTTTTGACGTCGGGGGAATAGAAAATCATCATATCTGACAAATGAGTTAATAAAAATTAAATTAGTATTGTATCTTAAATAAGTCCATATTTTCAAAAGTCGATTAGAAGAATGTGAAAAAATTATGTCAATTTTCATGATAAAACCAACGAAATCTGAAGAAAAATAATAAAAAAAATATTTATTGCACTTGAAAAAGTCGAGTATATCGTAACATCCTGTATACATCACAGCAAATGAAAGAAAATTCAAATATTTGTAGTATATTAAACATTTGTAACTCCGTAACTACCTTTGGTTTAAAAAAGTATAAGTTGCTTCACTACCCATTTATGGATTACCCTGTATATTTAAGAATAATTTTGTAAAATATGATCGTACAACTTTAGTATTAAAAATGTCTTCGTATCTCCAATAATAAAACAGCCATCGATCAATTATAAACTGATGGGTATATGTACAATAGGCTAACATATTGCTATCGTCAGATAATAATATATAGTTTTTCATTTGTAAAAATTGAATAAATTGAACTTTCACTCCGTACAAAATGAAGAAGTTCTATCAGCACTATTCGTATCTTGGTATCTTAGAGTCTGTATTTTAAGCAATTTTGAAATCATTGCTAACCTACCTAAATTATGATAATTTTATTTGCGGTCTGCATCAGACTCTAATTTAACAAAAAAAAATTAATTGCTTGACTACCCTGCAATATTTTTCAAAAATATTAAAAGGACGAATACGGTATTACCAGATCATTCTAAAAATAAAATAAAAGGCGTTCCATTTAAAAATATATATCATTATTTGTCAGGCAAAAGCGTAACACCCTGTATATCCAAAAATATTTTTAAATCCATACAACTTGTATTTAACTTCCTTGAAATATCGAGTAATTAAGCACTATATTATGTCTATAAATCTTCATAGGTATAATCAATCAAAATACAATTAATAAAGTTGTTTTATTTGAAAATAATCACAACACATAATTCGGGAGGAAATAAGTTTTAAATAAAAAAATATTTTTGATTAATAATTGTTATACCTATCAAGATTTTTGATACCTACGGTCAGGAAATAATATAAACTTTTTATTTTAAATGACACTTTTCACTCCTGCCTCAAAAAGATCTGTCTGTCCCAAATTTTCTCTTTTTGGAGTTCTTCAACTGCGCGTGACGCCTCATCAGGTTCGAAAAATATGATTTTGGCCTCATCGCTTGGAGTGTTATTTGGATTGTAACGGCGACTCACGTTATTCGTGTGATTAAATCCATCGAAAAAATTTAGAATATCATTTGTGTTCGCTTTGTACGGAACATTTTTCATAAATATCGTGCAACCCGGGGGTACGTCTTCGAAAACGTCCTTTGGTGGGCCGAATCTAGATCTCGGCGGCCCCCCTCCGAAGCCGCGTGGTCCGAATCTTGGACCGCCTCTCATATTATCGAAATTGCGAGATGGGAACACCGGTCTACTATTGTTTTGCATGTTAAATGCGGGTAGGTTTGATGAAGCTCCGGATGAAGGTCTTGTAAACGTTGTCGGTTCATTTTCTTTGATTAGCGAATCTTGTGGATTCGTGGGTTCGGGCGCCGGTAAAGTAGTACCCAGAATAGTCTCCATTTCTCCTCTTTTAATTGGAAGAACGGATATAACTACATTTCCAAGCGAAGTCTCATTTTTTCTTGCTGCTCGGGTCGCTTCTTCGTAATTGGCAAACTCGCAATACGCTTGTCCGGTAAATCCGAGGTTGTTGCTCATAAGATGAATTTTTGTTGGTATAACTCCGATGTCCGAGAAAAAGTCTGCAATGTCTTTATCATTGGTTTTTTCCGGTAATTCAGATACACTTAAACAATCAGTCTCTAGAGTTTCTTCTTTGGTAGTATTCAAATTAACTTCGTGCATTTTATTAATATCGTCGAACTCGTCATCCTTGCACGGTCTAACAGTTACTTGTTTTCCGCCGACTATATGATGAGCTTTTTCATCGAGAGCTTGTTTGGCAACATCCGAACTACTAAATTTTACATATGCGATAAAACCCCCTCTCTTTTTGTTAGTCAAAATTAAAGCGACCAACGGATGTTGAGAGAACATGTGAAGAATGTCCTGTTCCTTACAATAAGTCGGTAAATCATCGACGGTGAGGCAAGAAAATGGTTTAAGATCCGAGCTATGCGAAGAATGGTTAAAATATTTTGTAATATTTCTACTTTTAAATGAGGAATTATCGTCATGCATATCACTGTCATTATTCCTAGGGTTATACCTGTCTGTCGCTTCTTCAAACTCATCGTCATTGATATGTGAAATAGTTACTCGTATTCCATTTAGTAATTCACCATCGTTCCTTAAAGCGTCTTCCTTGAATTTCCTATTGGAGAATCTTACGTAGACCACACCAGTAGCGCGACCGCTGAGATCATTAATGAATTTAATGCCATTGCCACTGATAAACTTCCCATGGAAGAATCTTCGTACGTCTCCGTAACCACCGTAAAAGGGTTCAAGAGCTATGCTACAATTTTCAATTTCTTGTGGGTTATTTGCGCCTCTGTTTGGAATATTGCTTTGAAATCGGTTGTTTTGGAATTTATCCGGAATTTCCCTATCTCTGAAATTTGTGTTTCTGTTATTTTGAAAATTACTCTCGTTATTACTAGGGGGCCAACTGTCTCTAGAATTTCTGTTACTATTATTACTGGTAAAGGGGGAACTAGAACCACCATTACCATGTAAGTGCGAGCCTACATTGAAATGATCAAGACTTCTATTCGCTTGATTTTGTGCAATAGGAAAATTTCCTAATATATTTAATGGTTGTTGAGGTTTTGGTGGTACAACATCTATTGATCTCTGTTTAGCCCATATTTCAGGTACAGTTTTTTTAATTTCCCTTTGGAATGGATTAATAATGGGTTCATCTATACGCTTCCTATGGTCTTTACTACTTTTACGTTCTTTAGATCTTGAACGACCCCTACTTCTGCTTCTTTCTCTACGACGAGATTTCCTCTCTCTAGATCTTGATCTGCTTCTTCGGTGCCTTTTCTCTCTTCTGTCCCTCGATCTGTCTCTCCTTTCTCTTGATTTTGATCGCGATTTTCGACGGCTGTCTCTCTTTTCGCTCTTGTCTCTGTCTTTGGATTCTTTTCTTAATTCAGGCGCAGTTGGAATTATTGTCGGTACTGCTGCAGGCATGGGAACTGCAGTCGGTGTAGGGTTTTGGATGAAAGCCGCGTATGATTGTGTTCTGGCTTGTTGGATGACGCGCTGCATTTCCGTGCGGGAACTGAGCATAAGGTTAATTTGCACTTCTTTGATTTTTCCATTGTTTCTGTTAAACGCTTGACGAGCGTCTTCGTCAGTACTATAAAAAAAATACACATATTATAATATTTTTCTAGGAGAATTTAAATTAATATAAAAATTTTGTTTCGCCGTTTTAATACGATATGAATTGTTGTTTATACCCAAATTACAAAGTAGGCAAATTAAAAAATAGCGATTATAAATGTTTTCCAGCAAAAAATCATTGCAGTAGCTTTTTTTTAATTCTAAATGAGTAAACTTTTTTAGGTAGGTAAAAGTAGAACCAGAGATATTCTAAGGTCATAAATCAGTATTAGCCGACGACCCTTATTATAACCTATTGTTCGAGATGTAGATAAGCAATAAAATTGTGTGTTCCTTAAAAGATTACCAGGTCCGGATTAAAATATCTTATGAAATGGTATTTTGTAAAGTATTTAAATAAGTAATATGGTAAATTATTTTGCTTAAGATAACGAGTCGTATAATTTCAGACAGATTAGAGAAAGTTAAACAAATAATGGGGGATTAAGAGTATCTAGGTGCCCATTTTGAGAATTGATCGCTTTTTCCGATTTTAGAAACGCTAGGGTAGGTACGTCTGCCTAGAGACCACCGCCTGTTGATAACTAAAGTGGTTGGTGTTTTATGTCCTTACAATATTTTTGGTTCTGCTTTACCTACAAATTATATAGTCGCTCATTTGACTGCAAAAAGCGACACGTCGTATTTTTTGCTATTGCAAAAAAGAATTTTTTTGTTTTTTCTTGCTGAAAATCCCTTTGCAAGGCATTTTCGGTCGTCCGGTTTTGCTACTTCCGGTGCAGGGATTTCGGCCACGTGACCGGATATTTTTTTTCAACGAAATTCGGGATATAGCTTAAACGCGATTTTTCTGAACTAAGATGCGAAAGGGATGATATGGAAAAAAATTGTAAAATTGAAATAGGTGTGAAATCAGAACCAAAATTCGAAAAGTGATTTAATATTCCTTTAATAGCTATTTATGAAACCAGTTGCGAAATGTCCTATTAGATGTATGAATATTTTCGGGACGAGCATATCGAGGTCCCGCAACATAAACAAGTTATATAAAACGGCATTTCATAACGTGTTACATACAATTTTTTTCTATTTATTTTATTGTGTTTTGGTAAAAATTACCGATATCTAGGCAACCAATATTACTTATACCTTTCTTGTATTGTTAGTTGCATATGATTAACTTCATTTTTTTAATGATAAATTGAAAATAATATTAATTTATTCTTAACGAGTTGTTGTAGTGTTTGTATTGTTTGTTAAAGTTATTTAGATTTCAAGAAAATGGATTATTTTGTCGTGTATCGTTTTAAAAAAGGATTATTTTTATTTTTCTTTTCGCAACTGCGGTGAATTTTTTGAAAACAGTTTCATAATGTTCAACATTATGCAATTGGTTGCGAAAGTAGATCATTTTCACACTTGCTGCGATTTCAAAAAATGTTACTTTATATGTCAAAATAAGAAAAAAAAATTGGATGACTCTCAACTATGAAGACTAATGAAAAGGACAAATGGGCAAATTTCAATCTTTCTTTTTATAAAGTTTGTCGAATGTTAGGCACGTTAATTTTCTATGCAAGTCAATGTGAAATAAGGTGTTTTATTTAATAGGTGATAATAATCAAAATAATGTGAAAAAAGTACCTAACTCTAACTACAAGTAACATGAGTGACAAACAAACGTCAAAGCAAGATTTACTTTGTTCGAGGTTAAAAAACGGGATATAAATCAGATGTAAAACTAAAAAAAAGAAGAAATCAATTTAAAGTCTCTAACTCCTAGTGTAAGTAAAATAATTTATTTATTTCTAAATATAATATTTATTGTAAACCAGTCAAGTGTAGTTTATTTTATTACAAATTTCTATAATATAAAATATTACAATCATAAATCCTCACTTAAAAACAACAATAATTACACATTACATTTAACATACTAGAAAATAAAATTTGTTTTTTCAGAGTTTTAATGTTACTACATTCGATGTTACTACTAATATTCTCTTCTTGAACCCCAATTTTGTCACTGTAAATGTTTTTTATTGGATCCTAAATGTTTAGGACAGTGGCAGCATATCATTCCCAGGGCTGATAAAGCTCTTTCTAGAGATGTTACTGTTTATGCAAGATTTTCTGTGCTTTATTTTGTAATAAACAAGTTTATTTTTATTTTTACAAAATTATGTAAAATTCCCATAAGAAGCCATTTATTTTTAACATCCCTTGCAACACTAGCGCTGATGCGGTGAATTTAAAAAGCTTAATTAGCGTTCTCCTCTCTAGTCTTCATACTTTTAACTAAGAGTATTGTCTTTGTAAGCATTTTTACTTTCCTGTCTGTATACAGATAAGGAAAGTACAGGAATCATAATTTTTTTTCGACCTCGTGTTTTCGACGGATTTTTACGTTATGGGGTTCTCTGAATCCGTTTTGACCATTTTCGCGATGATGTTTCTGTGTGTGTTTGTATAATCGATAACTCATGGACGGATACAGAGAAAAACACCAAATTTTAAACTTAAGTTTTATCCCGGCCTGCGGCGAGCTGATAAGATTTTGGGCACAATCGGAACATCTGGGAGGGTCGTTTTTCCATTTTATGGAATATATTTATCGACTACGGTAGGGTAGGTGTCTACGGCACCGCATTTATTTGCGAGCCAGTTTTGTGCTAAACGAGTCACGGTTTTGAATCCTACGGAAGACCATGTGAATTTATTTGCATGGTTCTCTATAGGATTTGATGGATGCCGTATTAGCAGAAATTTAATTTCTGTTGATATGACATCCAGATTATTAAAAATCGCCGTGCGTTACCGTTTTCGATGATGGTCCGTATTCGAAAAAATTGACAAAAAGTAAAAAATTCAAATTTATAAGAACATTTTTCAAATAAAAGTTGTTTATGATGCTATTTTCTATATTTCTTGTCCTATACAGAATTTCTCTAAAGTGAATCGATATTAGTGATTGCCAGTGTTGGAAAAGTAAGTACCTACCTGCCTATTTGTTATATGCATATAGTTTTAAGCCGAGAAAGATTGAAATTATCGTCCCTACTTTATTTTCATTACCTATCTAATTCATTTAATTATTGCGGAGTTTTGATATCAAAATATTGTTTAAAAGTTTCTATAGAATTTACAGAAATATATTAAAATATAATAAATGAAATAATAATTTTATATCACATTAAAATAAGTTCAGCCGTTTTCATAAAACTCAATTATGGATCTTAGCGATTTATTGCTTTTAATAATTAGAAACAGTTTGCAGTCGGAACTTTGTTTATTTCATTATATTTATAATAATTGATTAATCATATTATGTTAAAATAGCCATATCCTGTTAAATTCGAATCGTCTTAAGATTACTAAAACTAAGTTTTTTTTTATTTATTTATTTACACATGTACAGGTAGGTAATTGATACAAAACATGGCCGAATCTAAGAAGTGTCGTCAGTACAGTGTTGAATATTTAAAATTTGGTTTTCTTCCATCAAAGGCAGTCAAACGATTGCCCACATGCCTTTCATGCAAGAAAGTTTTGAGCAAAGACTATGAAACCATCAAAGCTGGAAGCAAGATCATCTAAGAAGGTTTCATCCTGATAAAATAGGTAAAGATTTGAAATATTTCCAAACATTAAAGGAAAAATATGAAAAGAGACTAAGGTTCTAAAAACTATTCTGCACAAATCTCTATTTGACATACTCAAAATAATTCCTTTCAGTAACAACACTGTACAAAGACGTATTGATGAAATGAGATCTGATGTTGAAAGTTTCTTGTGTGATTATCTACGAACAACTCATTTTTCTATTCAACTGGACGAGTCAACTTTACCTGGCAATGAAGCATTATTATTAGCATATGTTCGATTTGTTATGGGCGAAGAAATTCATGAAGAGCTACTATTCGCAAAACTTTGAAGACGGACACTAAAGGTAAATCAATTTTTAATGTTTTGAGTGATTTTTTTAAAGAAAAATCGATTTCATTCACAAACGTTATTTCGGTGGCAACAGATGGAGCTCCTGCCATGGTCGGGCGATATCGTTGGTTTATAAGCAATCTTAAAAGAATTATACCAGAGGTAATTACGATTCACTGTGTTATCCACCGACAACATCTAGTAGCGAAAAATTTAAGTGATAAATTGCACCAATCGCTTAAATTTGTGAATAATGCAGTTAACAAAATAAGAAGCAATGCATTGAATACGCGTTTATTTGCACAATTGTGCGATGAAAATGATGAAGACTTCCAACGATTGCTGTTACATACCGAAGTACGCTGGTTGTCGAAAGGTGCATGTTTATCAAGATTTTATTTACTTTTTGAATCAGTTTTAGAGTTTTTGGAAAGTAAAGATCCTTATTTAAAAAAAAACTTGATTAATTTGACAGATTTGTTCAAAAATTTAATGACCTCAATTTACAATTACAAGGGGACAGCCTCAATTTAATAAAAACAAAGAGTGTAATTTCAGCTTTTCTTGGTAAATTGAAATTTATGAAGGAAAATATTGGTCGGCGCGAATTTTCACAGTTTTCAAACTTGTCGCAGGTAGAATGCCTTGATGAAGATATTCAGACATACGTTCAACATTTGATTGCCCTGCATGATGATTTTAAATTCAGATTTGAAGATATTCTGTCGATGAAAATACCACCGTGGATCATAAATCAATTTGATGAAACGGAAGTGCAGAATGTGATATTACAAGAGGAGCTACTCGAGCTTAGCTTAGCTGAAAGTGACATTTAAAAGAGGGTATCAAAAATTTTGGCTGCAGGCAGAAATACCCGAAAAATGTCCTGGACTGTGGGGAATTGTGCAAAAGCTTCTAATAGCGTTTCCTTCGTCATATCTCGTCGAAATAAGTTTTAGTGCCGTTTACAAAACTCAAGCCAAATATTGATAATTTGCTGTCAATCATTAAAATTATATATTTTTTGTAATTATCATTGTAGAAATTACATTACGTTATAAGTGTTTAATTTTATATTTAAATTTAAATAAATACACAAAAACACAAGGAAATATACTATATTTCTTTTTACCACTCCGAATGGGACGTTCTCTAAATAAAATTTGTGATAATTGATTGGTTCTTGTGCTGTGAGTCACTGTAGATTTCAAAAAAGTAAAGTTGGATGGAGTCACTTTTTCGTTTGGCCAACTTTGCTTTTTTTGACATCCACTTATAGCACAATCAATTAAAATTTAATTGAAAATTTATTTAGTCGACTTTATTATCAAATAATTAACCCTATCAAGCAATCAATTCTAACTTTTTTTTTTTCGGAAACTGTTAATTCGTCGTTAAAACCCAGCCACAACGCAAGTTTCCATAGATAGATCTAATCTTCACTTTTTTTTTAAATTTGGAAATTGTTGATGTAGCAAAATTTTGAAAGTGGTCTATGAAACAAAAGAGTTTGGGAACCTCTGGTTCAAATAAAAATAAGACAATTAACATAATTGGGTAAAGGCGGAAATTTTAACTAAATTAACAGTACAATTGAACCTTCAGAATATATATTTACAGACGGAAACCTTCAGTGGAATACGTGAATAAAATAAAAGTAAAAGAATTAGATCCACAATTCAAAATAATTTTTAGAACATTTCAATGCATTGCGCATTGTACGGAAACTCCTTGCCCAAAAATAAAATAAATATGTAAAAGGTCTTTACAAAAACATACCACATATTCCTTAGACCAAAATAAGTCGATTTAAGTAAAATTACCTTAGTACAAAGTTGCTTCGTTTGGGCTCCAGATGGCCTTGAAGTTACAATTTTTAAATCGTTTTTCCCATATAAATTTAAAACGGCATATGCGATTTTGCTGAAATTTGTTATATTGGTAGAGTTTTATGTGGCAAAAAAATGGTATTAAAATTTTGTCCGATAATAATACATAGACGTAGAACTTGATTTTTTAAATAATTGCACCTTTAAAAATTCTACGCCAATGAAAGAAAAGGAGTTTGAGTATGAAATTTAGATTGCGCAACTCATTTACTTTACAGTATTCACGGGCGTACCACTAGAACGGCAAATTCTATAAATTTTTATGTGAATTCAAGTAACAAAACCAGCTCCATGAAAAGTTTGTTTCATAAGGGTATAGTTCAGTTCAATATTCTGCCTGATGACGTTAAAGCAAGTTCAAGTGTTAACGTGTTCAAAAAAAAAAAGATGAATCATGTAAAGTTTATATAAACACAATTCGTTTTTTATGTTATTTCTTGTTTGTTTCGAAACAATAGTATTTAATTTGATATTCAAAAACCCACTGATTTTTCCTAACGAATTTTTTTTTATTCATGTTTGGTTTTTAAATTCCTAAATCTACTGTCTAACCTCATAATGTTCCTACGTTACTTTCTGTACTTATTATCTTTTGATAAATAAACATTATTCTATTCTAATTATTTTTCTATTTCACTCTTTCTACAGTACACCCAGAGAAGGGAGTAATTAGTCCGGCGGGAGCGCACTAATAAGTAGTCTAGTTTAAGAGCAAATAAATATCAGAGTGTAACTAAATGGGACCTTAATATCATCATTCAGTATACATTTCTACATAAGAAATCAAGAATGACGACATTTTTCATTGGTCGAGATAAAATTTACGTAGAAAAAATGAAGAAAATTGAGCTTTTCAATGTTTTTTCTTTGTTGTCCTGCGATTCGATTTCTAAGAAAGATATATTCACCGTTTTAGAATCATCTGAATGCTCTTATTTTTATCTAAACAATAGCAGTTAAAAACTTTTTTTTTTTGGAAAATAAAATGAGAAAAAAAATAAAAACTTTTTAGTTCAATCATTTTGCGAATTTTCCAATTTGTTTACACCCCTCCATCTCTCTTTTTTGTATAATCAACCGCTACTTTTTTTTACACCAAAAACTGCGGAATTTCTTCGTCTTTATTTTTGTTCGATTATGTATATGTCTACATAAAGTATTTTTGATGATACATCATTTAGAGAGATGCGCGCTCTATAAGTATCAACAGAGTAAAGTATTCCCCGCAAACCCGCCTGCTTCATCAACTGTTTGTTTATTGTGCAAGTCAAGTACATAGGATAGCAAGTGTTATGCATCGTGTTCTGATTTATGCGTTATTTTTCTATACGGCTTAATAAATAATCGATAATAAATAAAAAAAACTATAGACTATAGTGATTGTGATAAGTTAGTAAAAGTGAAATACAAGTTTTTAATTGGTGTAAGTATTTTTAAAAAATAAGGAAAAAGTAAACTGAGTAAATTTTGTTTTTAGAATATAGGAAGGTTCCTAAACTGAACAATATGAATAATTGGTGTCTAATCTGTCGAAATAACTTTGACGAATCGAGTGAATTATACGTAAAAAAACCTAGACTTAGTGGTATAAGTTCAATTTTAAATGCTGCACATGAACGAAATGATCAAATTAGCGCTAAAATTCTACTTTTAGAATCTGAAATATTACAAAGCACAGGAACATTTAGTTATCATTATTCATGCAGAAAAACATTTTGCAGTCAAAATAATATTAAAAATAAAAAACTGTTAACCCCTTCGTCAAGCACAAGTAATATTTCTTATAGTAACAGAAATACTGACATTTTATTTAATATTAAAAGGGACTGCTTAATATGCGGAAAAAGTGGAACGGTAAAAAAATTAGGACTAACAAAAATTTGTACTGGAACAGGTAAAACTACTAGAAATAAAATTTTACAAGCTGCAAAGGATCGTCAGGATACTTTAATACGAGGCAGAATTGAATTTTATACAGATTTATTTGCAGCCGATGCTAAGTATCATAAAATATGTTATATAAAATATATAAATAAAAGACATATAAGTGCCATAAAACGCAAACACCACACTAAACAAATTAATATTGAAGAAGAAACCTTCCAGACGCTATGTTCTGAAATTGATGATCTTATAATTGTTAATAAAAACTCTGTAACACTAGAAAATCTAACTAATCGTTATAATGAAATCCGAAGAGGAAAAAACCTCGAAAATATTACAACAGAAAACCTACGTAAAAAACTAGAATTTCATTTTAAAAATAAAATACTTTTCAAATCTGAATTAGGAAAGGAGACAATTGTTTATTCAAAAGATAATAAAATTATTGATTTTATTCCTATATCAGGAAATGCCAACCTGGATTCTTCTAGTAGTAATAGTGAAATTGATGATATACAAATTGACGAAAGTGAACTTTCAGTACTTCATAAAGCAGCGGCAATATTAAGAAAAAAAATCAATCATCACATAAATCAGCCATCTTCATCCAAACAAACGTATTTAGGCCCTGACGCGATAAATGAACAGAAATGTCAAAAAGAAATACCGAATGAATTATTTCAATTCATTACATGGATTTTATATGAGAAAGAGCTAAGAAATGTTTCAGATGAGAATTCATTCAATCTTAAAGTTATGTCCATTTGTTCTAATATTTTAAATAGTTTTGACAAAAATAAAAATTATACTAGTTTCGGATTCAGTTTTTCCCTTTATATGTATCAGACTGTAAGAAGCAAAAAATTAATAAATCTTTTACATCAGTTTGGTTATGGGTGTTCCTATGATGAAATACGAACATTTTTAACATCCCTCGCTGTTGAGCACTTAAATGAGGAAAATTTTATACCACCAGGAATTGAGCCAGTTGAAAACCAAAACTTTATTCACGCTAGCATTGACAATTTTGATTTAAATGAGGAGACTATTGATGGAAAATGTACTACACATGCATTAGCAATGGTTCTTTTTCAAAAAAAATCTGAAGTTCCGAGAGGTTCATCCGTTGAAAGAACAAAAAAACGTTCTTTAGGAGAAACAGATCTCAGCAATAAAATCCTCATTTACAGAAAACCATCAACCCGACCAGAGCCACCTCGATCAGATAAAAATTCAGTTTGCGCAATTAATGACAATTTTGTCAAAAAATCATATTCCATCGACAATTTATGGCAGCTTTTACAGTGTGTTAAAAAAAGGGAAACGGTAACAACGTGGAATGAATTTAATAATATATTATCTGAAAATAATTTATATGTATCGAATACATATTATCTACCATTTTTAAATGCCCCTCCCACTGATTTTGATACAATCTTCACAGGTCTTGTTAAATTGGTAAAGATAGCAGAAACGCTAAATCAAAATCATATTGTAGTGACAGCAGACCTTTCAATTTATAGTAAAGCACAAGAAATTCTTTGGAATAAACCTGCACAATTACATGATAAAGTTACTATGCAACTAGGCGGTATGCATTTGACAATGGCGTTTATCGCAAGTATTGGCTGTATTTTTGCTGATGGGGGCCTTTCTAGCATTTTAGTAGAATCTGAAGTTTATGCTGAAATGTCTTGTACCCAACTTCTTCAAGGCAAACAATATGATCGAGGAATAAGAGCTCTCATTTTAGTAGCAGACACTTTAAGTCGATTGTTTTACAAATCAATGATGGAGTGGCTAAAAGAAACTAATTACGAATCAGTATTTAGCGAACACTTTGTTAATCTTCTCAATGAATTAGAAAATGTCATTTTAACTGATGCTTCTACTTTTGATAGAAAAATAGTTAAGACTATAATGGAATCTTCAGAAGAATTGGAAACCTGTATTAATTCTTTTAAAAAATATGGATGTGAAAATAATCCTACTTTCAAATACTGGTGTTTGTTTTTAGACTCAGTTGATATTCTAATGGCTTTAATCAGATCAGAACGCAATGCAGATTTTAATTTGCACTTAGAAACCGTCAAACAAGCATTACCATTTTTTAAAGCAGGAGGACGTCTTAACTATGCTAAGTACGTACCTGTATACCTGCTAGATATGCAGAAATTAAAAAGAGATCATAGAAACATGTACGAAATTTTGTAGTAAAAAGAACAAATAATAAACCATTTAATTGTGTTGCTTCTGATATGGCTTTAGAACAAACTATAAATAGAGATTGCAAGAGTTCTGGAGGGGTAATTGGATTTTCAAGACAGGAAGGTACTTTAAATCGATGGCTAATTACAAGACATTTAGTCGGAGAATATGCCAATAAATTAGAACTATTGGTATATAATCAAACACAATTTAAATATGGTCATTCACAAAGAGTACGAGATGAAAACGATGTAATGAAAATGAAAAATTTGATTGAAAATTCATGGGTGAACCCGTTTGATATAACCGAAACATCAAATGATCTAGTGAATATTGCGACTGGAAAAATAGCATCAACGGATGTTAAGGATTCCCTTATGTCTTTTAAGTGGGAAGCCCACTTGAAAATGAAAACATTTATAAAGGACCGCTTAACCGAAAATGAAACAGTCAGTTTTTGGAAAACAGTACCACGATTTTCTTTAAAAACTTTCAATAATGATAAAATTAACTACAAGAACTCCAGTAAAGGGAAAAATATAAATCCTGAATTTATGTTTAGAAGAATAATCAGTGCCGCTCAATTTCAAAATATGGATTTTATTGATATACTATCTCATGAATTAACTCCAGTCCCTCTTGCTTTATTCAATGATGATGGAACAATGAGAAAAACTCCCAAATCGGATCTAGCAAACAAACTGCATTCTTATTGCGAAGCATCATTACAGGTTCCTGAAAATTTCAGCTCTTATGTTTTAGACGGAATGGCAATTCTTCATTCTTTGAATGCGAAATCTTTCAAAACATTCGATAATTTAGCAGATGTGGTCCTAAATAGAATTTTACGCATTTTCCAGGAAAACCCTTCATGTATCAGTATTTCTTTAATATTTGACAGATATGATATTGAAAACTCCATAAAAAACATTGAAAGACAAAGACGAGGACAAACTACAATAGGAACATTTAGCATAGTCGGCAGTAGACAAGTCCCAAATTATAAAACATTTTTAAAGTCGTGTGCAAATAAGAAGTCACTTATACAATATATTTCAAAATGTTTAACTGAAGCTTCTAAACAGTTTCCTGCAGGAAAAGAGCTCTATATTGCAGGAGGTTTTCAAAATGGAGAAGAATGTTTTAAAGTAAGTCATTAAAATCACCTGTATCCAATTTATGAGTTTTTAATATTCTTACAGATAAGCAACACAGATGTTATAAAAGAGGAAACTTTGAAATGTAATCATGAAGAGGCAGACACTCGTATTATTTTCCATTTGACAAATTCTCTTAATAAAAACCGTACAGTGGTTATAAAGTCGGATGATACCGATGTATTGGTTTTATTACTTTATTATTATTGGAACAATGAAATTATGAAAACTTGTGAAATTTTTATGGAAACTGGCCACATCGTGAACAACGTCAATAAAAAAAAATACATTCCCGTACATCAAATAGCAGAAAATTTAGGAAAGCCAGTTTCAGACAGTTTACCAGCTTTTCACTGTCTCACTGGTTGTGACACGACCAGTTCTTTTTATAAAATAGGAAAGAAATCAGGTTTTCAAATTTTGTTAAAATCATGTAATAACATTGACCTTCCAGCTTTTGGAAAATGTGAAATTGATGATAGTGTTTCCATAGCTAGGAAATTTGTTAGTAAACTTTATAAACAAGAACGATGTGACAACCTTAACGAGATAAGGAGAACATTGACACAAACCACAAAAAAGTCTGCACAAGAAATTCCGCCTACAGAGGATGCATTTTATTTTCACGTTTTAAGGTAGGTACACTTACTAAAAAATATTAAAAGTATGTATTATTTATTACTTTTTACAGATGTTATTATCAAACACATATATGGCTAAATAGTCACGTCGGAATTGTAAAATTATTTAATTTGATGGATTATGGATGGAAAAAAGATGATAATTATATTGTTCCGAAACTAATGTCATCTCCGGCAGTTCCAAGCAATATTAGGAAAATTATTTCACTAAATTGTAGTGAGAAGAAATGTGACACTAAAAAATGTGTATGTTTAGTGGAGGGAGTATTTTGTACAGAAGAGTGCAAATGTTGTTCGAATTGCTCAAATAAGCAAATAATTGGAGACATTGTAGAAGATTATGATTTTGTTTAGTTTTCTTGTCTGTTACATAATAACATTAAAAATAATAAAGGTGATGATAATAATAATAAAATGATAATAATATTAGTATTAATAATAAAAATTAAATATTAATTCATTAATTTTTACAAATATTTTTATGTTAATATAGAAGTTATAATTAATAAAATCTAATTACTTTTAAACCTTTAAACACACAAATAATGTGGCTTGCAAATAAACAAAACTGATTAAAAAACAAGCAATAGAACCTGGCCCGCATAGAGAAGATGCCAACACTACATGTAATGATTATGGAAGAAGGTACCTTTCTTCTCTAAGCGATGTTTCGATCTATTTCCGGCCGCTCGAGATAGATTTAAGTCGAATTCACCTGTTTAAAGGGTTGTAGTTTACAAATGACTTTACGTATAGCCCTATATAATCGAGCAAAAATGATGACGAATAAATTCCGCAGTTTTTGGTGTAAAAAAAAGTGGCAGTTGATTATGCAAAAAAAAGAGTTTGATAGGTAAAAAGTATTGGAAGATTCGCCAAATTTTTTAAATTAAAAGTTATTGTTTTTTTTTCCATAATTTATTAAAAAAAAAATGTTAACTGCTATTGTTTAGAGAAAAAAGAGAGCTTTTATATTATTCTAAAACGGTAATTATATCTTTCTTAGAAATCAAATCGCAGCGCAACAAAGTAAAAAAATTGAAAAGTTCAATTTTTTTCATTTTTTGTATGTAAATTTTATCTCGACCAATGAAAAATGTCGTCATTCTTGATTTCATATGTAAAAATGTATACTGAATAATGATATAAAGGTCGCATTTGGTTACACCTTTGAATTTTTTTTTTAACGATTATTACACGCCGTCCGCCGGTCTAAATAGGAAATTTACGTAAACTAAATTAAAAAAAAAAAACTTTAACGGTAACACTGTATAAATGAACGAAAAATCCAAATGTAACATTGGGATTGAAAATAGTAGTTTATGTTATGAGGACGAAAAGTTGAGTTTTAAAGACGACTACAAGAAGTTTGCCAAGCGAGACGTAGTCGATCCTGGCAACTCGTAGGAGTCCTAAAATACACTTTTCGTCCGTATTTTATACATTATTTTTTATTCCAATGTGCTTATAGATAGATATTAAAAAAATATATATAGAAAATTAAATCGAAACTAGAATGAAGACATATAATGCTTGACATTCTATATTATACTATTCACAGATTTTTTAGAATCAAATGGCTTCATCCCCTTATAAAGCTTGTTTTTTTCCTGAAGATTTCAATTTTATACCATTCTTGTTTCCGAGTCAATAGGCGTTGTCTCCTTATAGAACTTGATTTTTGCTAAAAAATTTTAAGTTCATATCATTTTTCCTTTTTGAGTTTATAGGCTTTTTTTTAATATTTGAACCCCTTTTATCCCCCCATTTTTATTAATTTTTTTTTAAGAATCAATGATTCATTCCCTTATAGAGCTTAATTTTTACTAAAAATTTCGTGTTGATATCGCTTTTGGTTTTTTATTTCTATTTCTTTATTTTATCCCCCGTTTTATTCAATTTTTTTTAGTCGCCACTTATAGAGCTTGATTTTTGTTAAATATTTCAAGTTGATATTATTTTTTGTTTTAGAGTTGATTTTTTTAAATATTTTAACCCCCCTTAAACCTCCATCTTCTTATACAGGTTGATTTTTACTAAAAATTATATGTTAATATCACTTTTCGTTTTTTTGATTCCTGATTTTTTTTTTAATTTTAACTCCTTTAACCCCCATTTTTAATCAATTTTGTTTTCAAAATCTCTAGAGTGTCTTCTTATAGAGCTTGATTTTTGCTAAAAATTTCAAGTTTTTAATGTTTCAACCCCACTTAACCCCCCATTTTTATTCAGATTTTTTCAAAATCAATAGGCTTCGTCCCCTTATAGAGCTTGATTTTTCCAGAAATTTTCAAATTGATATCGTTCTCCGTTTTTAACTTATCGTGCGGACCAAAAACGTGACATCGGATGGACAGACGGACGAAACCAGAGATAACGAGGAGATGGAACTACTAACAAATATCGTGCGGCCCTGAATAAGACATATTCTAAGGGACACAGACGGGTATAATATCCGCTATTGTCATATTAGTAGAGTGTGTATTAAAATATTCGCTCTAGAAAACGATTTATCTCCCACTCTTTTGTCACAAGATGAATTTTTCAGAGATGAAAGGTAATGATAAGGTAACCCTTATTCCGGAGCCCCGGAGGTAATACAAAATTAAGACTGTGCAGAAAGGCATTATCATCAAAAATCCAGATATTGATAACACCGAATAGAGAAAAAAATATTCATTTTTTGGTCCATTGCACAATAAAATCTTTGTAGGGAGTAATTGTTTATACTTATTTAAAAAAAATCATTTGCATTAGCCCTTACGGCCGAAAAAAAATATAAACGTAAATATCTCGGTTTCAGTCCTTGAAAAATTAAGTTAAAAAGTCGTCTTTTTTAAATGTACCACTCATTTAACAAAAAACGAAGACCTAAATGAAAAAAAAAAATATTTATAAAATGTTTGCTTGTGTTGACAAGGTAACAGAGTAAACACCATATTTTGTGCTTTTGAAGTAACAAAGATATAACAATAAACGATGAGAGATGTCATAGGTTTAAGCTGTAATTAATTCTCACCGCCAATTTCATGGGCTCTCAGTATATCTTTCTCTTCACCTTCAAACGTAGCATAGCTCTGTTTCTACGTGCCGGCTGATGTATTACATTATTGATATGGTAGGATTTTTCATTTTTTAATTATAAAACTTCTCGTTATGTTCCAATGGGCAATGTCATATTATTATCTGTTTTTACTAAAGAATTCATAAGTGTATGTGTAATATATTAAATTACCTAATAAATTGGGAAGAAATAGACATTTTTGCGTCTTTATTATATCTACATTCATCCTGTTGCAGCTGAGTTATAAGTTTTCGTTTAAAATTTTAATTACGTCTCTGTATATTTAACCAATAAGCAGAATCTAATTGAGCTATACTATTAGTTGTCCCTAGCAACGCAAATTCCATGAAATTATGAAGAAGGCTTTTAGAGTTTTCGTGTCTTTTTAACTTTAAACTTAAGCGTTCAAAATCGGTGACCCCTATTTCCGTCCAAGCTTTATCCACAGATCCATTCGTTTTTTAAATATCTCTATTCTATTAAATTTTCGTGTGTAACTTTTTCCACTACTTACACCAGTTTTTTCTATAATTAAATCTAGTAATGGCCTACCTTTTCCTTTTAATTCCATCTTTTCTTCGTATGCATATTTCAAAAATTTCTTTACGTTAATTAAATTGAAGAAGACTACTTCCATAGTACACAGATAATTATCAGCAATACACAAAATCACAATACACGCACCCTTAAAATTATTGTTAACTTTAACCCGCCATAAACTTAAAAGTCGCAAGAAAATTGGAAAAAAATCAACACCTTACGTATTATGCACAGCACGGCGCTTCACCAGCAGTCATTTGTAAACATTATTACAATGCGAATATAATATACATTTTCTTTTTGATACCTAATAGGAAATATTTGAGTTAGATTATATATTTGGCATTTTTTGGGAGCTCTGCAGCACTTATCCACCAGTCGCTACTGGAATTATACCTGCCACTTCCAGCTCTTCAATCTGTTCCGTTAGAACTGTATATGGCTTATGAAATATATAACTTGATGAGATGGAGTCCATATTCCTTTAAAGCCCTAGAAGTGTATCAAGTGCCTCCCGTCTGTCATGTATTGTTAGTTGTTACTGTTGTCAGTTGTGACAGGCTTATGGACAACTATTATCAGTTATACGTTACATAAAACCTTTATTCGACAAGTGTTGCCTTTATATTATCCTTGGGTGTGCAGTTCCCAATAATAAATATTACTCAGCCAAAAGCAACATAATATCGCCTGACCAGATCATACATCAGGTTCTATTCCAACCGTGCAGTCATGTCATAATCATCAGAGCACCCACCTTGAAGTAAATATCAAAGAAAGTGAGACTAAGAATGGCTTTTATAGCTCCGGTTGGTGTGATTTTCATAGCTCCTGTTATGTTATACTTCCGGTTAGTTATCTACAGGGAGAGCAGTTTAAAAAAAATAATTATTTTTAAAAGTCGGCAGATTTCGACTAAATTTGGTATCAGAGTAATTTAGAAGCCGAAAAAAAGAGATCCTAAATAAGTTTTTAAAAATCCAAAATGGAATCGTATTTAATAAAAATGGTCCCCCTCAAATGGATATAATAAAAAAAGGTCCTTTTAGTTTGTGTAACCGACTCATTTTAAAAGCAGCCAACCATTATCGTTTATTACCGGTGAACGTAACAAAGAACATCGGGCGGACACGAAGTAAGAGTTCGGGTGGGAATAAGAGCAAGATCGCTAGAGAGAGAGAAAGGTGAAAAAAAGGTTGTACTAATTACTTCAAAATAACAGGTTATTTTATTCCAACAGAATCTGTTAATATATTGTTCATTTATTAATAATTGTAAAATTCGTACCTAAACTACTAAAATCTCCCTTATTGGAGTTAGCTGTTTTTACAATTCTCATTCTCCAATGATTTCGGGGGTAGAATTATTCATTTGTTAATTAGCCTGGTTGCAACAATTGAAAAATAAACAATTATATTTGCAAAAATCTTGTGCCAATGGTTCGCCTCAAGAAACCAGATATATCGTAAAAAATTCCGGTTCTCTACCGATTTCGGGCCTCGAGTTATTAATTTGTTAATTAGCGAGGTCGCAACAATCGAACAATAAACAATTAAGTTTGCAAAAATCTTGTGCTGATGGTTCACCTTATCAAGCCAGAAATGCTGGAAAAAATTCTGGTTCTCTAGTGATTTCGGGGGTTGAGATATTAATTTGTTAATTAGCCAGGTTGAAACAATTAAAACATATTTACGTACAACAATCTTGTGCCGATGGTTCTCCCCATGATCCCAGTAAAAAAATCTGGTTTTCTAACGATTCCGGGAGTCGAGTTATTAATTTGTTAATTAGCGAGGTGGCAACAATCGAACAATAAACAATTATGTTTGCAAAAATCTTGTGCCGATGGTTCGCTTTAACAAGCCAGAAATGCTGAAAAAAATTCCGGTTCTTTAGTGATTTCGGGGGTTGAGTTTTTTATTTGTTAATAAGCCAAGTTACAACAATTTAGCAATAAATAATAAAAATCTGACACCAAAGTCATAAAGAGGGACCTCGAAACCCCTAGAGAGAACATTTTCGTTGAACCGTGTATGACATTTGCCACATATTCATCAACACTCTAACAAAAATGCCTCATTTGTTAAATAAACAATTAGGAATTTACGAGCGTACAGAGGTTATATATACCTTTTGTTATAGACGGTTTCCTGAACGTTTTGCAGAAAACCGCATCTCAATCGAATCTCTCCGCAAAAAGTTGCAGGATAAATGCTAATTTGACATGACTATATGGTTCAATGAGTCATACTGCCTAGTGTTTAACTGCCTGAAAGACTTAAGAAGGTAGAAACGATTTTGTAGACATTGTTGAACGTCATCAAGCCCGAATTTTTGAGTGATTTTTCAATTAAAATGCATAGATACGCGGGTATAGCATGAGTAGGTCTCAATGGGATATCTGGCCCATTCAAAGAATTTTTGAAGGATAAACATTCTCATTACTTCTTCCTTAATTAAACGAATTACTAGTAAGATGTTCAGAAATAATACAAAGACCGACTTTTTCAAATACAATTCTTATCCAAAAATGTGTAAGAAATTCAAACTTTGAAACATCTCAAGGCAGTCAAATTGAGGGATTTTCTTTTGGGTCAAAGGCTTTCTACAATTTACCAGTCGTTTACAAAAATTTATTATTTTGGTAATTTTAAAAATAGGAATTTATAGATATGCAAGTAATAACACCCAACTGATACAAAAAGAATTCATGTTGTGGACAACTTAGTGCCCATAAATGTTTTAATAGATAATATATTAGATTCCCCCACAAAAAATTGAAACTCCAAAAATTTACTCTTATAAATACTTCTTGATAGGGATGTTGTGCAGTACTCATGGGAAACATGAAAATAAAACACCATATTATATTTAAAAATATATATTTTTAGTAATTGCGGTAGATAATTACTGATTGTCACTTCCGATTCTGACACCGTGGTGTCAATATTGAAATGGCGGTCTCAGAATCGGGAGTCATGTGTGTATGTGTTTCTGTAAAAATCTTAAATAAGAATGGCCATCGATTAGTGAATCTTGCCTTAATGGGATTATGCATCCTGTGAAGAAGTTTCAAATACATATTTTAATTATATTACTTGAGGGTATCCAATTACCGAGAGCAAGACGATACTCTCCCGTTTTGATAGCTGGGTAAATTGTCCTGTAGGATACAGCCCAAAAAAAGGAAGAAGTACTGATTAATTTGATTCGTAAATAGGTAAGTCTTCTAAGGTAATGCAATTAAAATAATATTCCTAAGGATTGAGCCTGGACCTTTGAACCCGTTTCAATTTCCAACTCGATAATTTACTGGAGACTAAGAAAATTTACCGCCCGCAATTATTGATCGCTAGCTGTTTATCGCCACAGAAATTGATCGCGTATGCAATTTATAGCCTGCAGTTGATCACCAAGCAATACATATACAGATTAGGAAAAAAGTATTCGAGCCATACGGTATAGGTACGTCCACCTCTATTAATTGCAGGCTAACTCGTAACACGTCGGAGAGCATCGAAAGTGAATTGGTGAACATGTCACAATAAGTATAGCATAATTTTGTTATGTTGTTTTCCTTTTTGTAGAAAAATTTCAGACGAATGGAGTCCTGCAAAATTATGACGAATCGGCAGAATCAAAATAAATTTTTTTTAAATAAATTTTATTTATCGACGGATCAACTTTTTCAATGCAGTACAAACAATCCATCCCTAGCGAGACACTGTTCTCGAGAAAATAAACATTTAAGTATCCTGACATGCACACAGCCTCAGAATTTAAATCTTTGCCCTGGTAGTTTAAGGGGCCACTTACTGGCTCTTTTTATTGACGGTAAACGGTCAAAAATATTTATAATTAATTCAAAATCAAGTTATTATTTTTCGCTTGCAAATAATTCTTAATTCTATAATCAGGAAATTACGTAAATATTGTTTTTATTTAATTAGAGGAGACAATGCCCCACAACAGTTCATCCATTACCAACTTGTAACTTTTTTTGAGCTCGCACTGGCCATTGCACGCAGAAGAGGTGGTAGGCGTTGTACACAAAATATAGAGATGGCCGTTCACTTGCAGTGCCTATATCCTATGGCTCGTGTACTTTTTCCGAATCTGTACCTACATACAATAATTTATATACAATTATTAGTTCTTTTTAAAATTCGAGCTTTTTTATTAATAATTCTGTTTTAAAGATGTAATTTAGTAATGAATTTGCAAAACGTAACTTAATCTGACAACCTAATTTTACTAGTTCAGTTTAAATGTAACCTTCTGTTGTATAATATTGTATAGTAATGGATCCTGTCCTATTATTTCGAAATTTGTACCTAATAAAATGTTTAATCAAGTTATTAAATTTTTTATAAAAAATTAATGATTGCACATACACAAAATATAACTGAATTTTTTGTGAAATTATAAATAAAACAAACTCGCATTCATTTTAAAAAGACCAATAACTGTATCTAATTACAATGCTGGTCCTAAATTGGTACTGGATAACAGTAACCAAGCCTACACAGAATACTATGGTAATTACTAAAGTAGTCGACGCCGACTACACTGTAAAAAAGTGTGTGAGATGCAGTTTGCATATTATTCAGACAAGCAATAGGACTTCTTGATTATTTCAAACAAAATAATATTAAAATGCATTACTAAATTAAAGAAGTTCCAACAAAGATATTCTCAAGAATCTCGGAGTGATGCATATGTGACAGTTCAGTTATCCTCCAGTGACCTGAATTGTCGATAAATAATTTTGTATAGAATCTTGACTCTAGAAGTGTTCTTTAGAGCTTTGTGCAATTGTTCTGAAAAGTTTCTTTTTCAAATTTGGTTCCTTAATTTCAGAGGGTTCAAAACATATTTAACAAATTCGATTGAATACTACATATAGATGTAAAGTGCATTTTTAGCAGCTCAAATTACTAGATTTTAAATTCATCTTACCTTCTCTAACGGAACAAAAAAAAAATAAACCGTTATTTAGTGCTGATATAAGCTTTTTAAAGCTATTATTTGTTGTAAACTAGCGCTATGTGTTAACTAGAGTTTCTGGCTTACTGATGTCATTCTTAGTATTTAATTCCTATTATCAGTAAACAGGAGTAATTTATTCGTAGTTCCTAAGTTGTACAATAATCCTTCCTAATTGTGGTTTTGATCCAATTGGCTTCTCACAATTTGATAAATTCACCTAAAATAGATGAACTGTTAACAGTTCATTATTTATATGGTTATCACCTCATTGTTACCGAGCCAATTTCAACGAGTTTGTTTGCTTTGTTCTTCGATTAATTAATCATTTTATTTTAATGTTATTGCATAGCTGTCAGATCTGCCAATATTCAAATAGGTTACATTCTTGGCGCCCAACGTGAGGTTGTTTAAAATAGTAGTTTAACCAGCCCAAAGTTGGGCGCCAAAAATGGAATTTATTTGAATATTGGAAGGTTTGACAATTATACAATAACATTAAATTAAATGATTAATTAATCGAAGTACGAAGCAAACAAACTAGTTGAAATTGGCTCGTTAATAATCATTTTTCTCGAGGTAAGTTGATAACTGTATACATGAACTGGTAACAATTGATCTATTTTAGGCGAATTTATCAAATTGTAACAAGCCAGTTGGGTCAAAACTACAATTAGGAAGGATTATTGTACAACTTAGGTACTACGAATAAATTTACTTCTCCTGTCTACTGATAATCGGAATTAAACACTAATTATGACATCAGTAAGTCGGAAACTCTAATCAACATATACCGCTAGTTTACAACAAATAATAGCTGTTGCAGATTGGGCTCACATTATTTTTGAATTTTACTATTTTTTAGATTTTTGTAACTGATTCATTCTTACCTTATGTTTCGGACGAAAATCGACAGTTTCGTCATTATTAACCGAGAGCGGTCGATGAATTGGAAACGTTTTTCCCATCACCAGATTAACGCATTTTTGTAGAAAAGTGCCAATACTGCCGACCGGCCAGATCTTCACTGCCCGTTGTACACCTAAAGGTAGTGTCCAAACATAAGGAAATATTTATTGTTATCCCATTACGTTATTACACTCCACTTATCTCGTACCAAAAAAGATTTACTATGCCAAGAACCAACAATAGCTTCCTTCAAAAACTTATATCAGCACTAAATAACGGTTTACCTTTTTTCCATTCATTTAGACAAGGTAAGACGAATTTAAAATATAGTAATTTGAAATGCAAAAATGCACGTTACACAGTTCTTAAAAGGCGCGGAGAAATAATGTAAATTGTCTCAGTTCAAAAGTGTTATTTAATATTTATTTGGCCAAATCGTTTTCTTACTCAGCGTCTTTTGAAAATACAGGTAACAAGTATTCAATAATACCCGTATTCCACGTGATCTGGCAAAACAAGAAATTTAATGAAAGTGGCCGTTCTTAGTGACTTTTATGACAACTTAAGTCAGTGGCATTGTTTTAGAGTTACTATGAAGTTATTAATGTTTCTTTTAGCGAACTGATGACATCAATGTCACGTGGGATACATGTACCTGTTGTGGTAGACTCTGCACTATATACCCAAATATAATAAATAAATTAACGACGAACAACTACTAGACTAATCCATTTATTCATAATTAAGCCCTTTTTTATTGTAATCATACATTTTGTTTATTATTATGCAGACAGAGCTGCCGCATTAGAAAGAACGAGTCAGCTGCTGATTTGAGTGGGGATGGTTGGCGCGAGTATATTTATCCGGGATGAGCATACGTTTTATGAATGAATCAGTATTTACGTCTACTACGCTTGTTTTACACTGCTGTCACAATTCAAAATTAATTGCGTATTTTCCTGATAAACACTAGACTTGTGTCTTTTTAACCAACTTGCTGCAATCGATGCAACACCAATCCATCAGTTTCATCAATGGTTTTTCGGATTAGATGTGACAACTGATAGCTGGATTGCGGGAATTAAGCAGAATTAAGGAGATATTTATTTAATTATTCTATTGTGGGAAAACCGAAAGAATGGAGTTTTAAAAATACATATTTTTAAATTAAGGTATATAGGTACATTCAAATAAAATTATAAACACAAATTTTAATCCAAAATGTCAACGGTTATTTATTTTAACGGCCAACCATAAATAAACCTAATCCAACACAAGGCATTCAAGGTCCAACAACCCGATGGAAAAAAAAAGACAAAACGTTATACAATAATAGTTGAAACGAGAAAAAATATATTTAACTGATAATAACTGGCATTAAGAATGCAAATTTACTTCCCTAATGTAATTTTGAAAGCATTTTGTGCGCTTTAGAGCCAATACTGAATTATAACCATAAACAATCCTTGTAACAATAATCTCCCATACTCTCATAATAATTTCACAACTACGTGGATAACACTGTGAATGTTTGCAATTCGTTTTTTTTTTTTAACAAAATTAGTATAGCAGATTTTCGTCGGTGGAACAAAACAATTTTTCGAAGATTTTGAGTTTTTTTGTAATAAAATGTTGAAAGCATATTTAATTTTGGAGATTTAATTTTATTTTGAACCCGAAGGACCAATCTATCTAAATAGGATGTTTTTCTGCTCACTTAGAATTGGAATAGTTAGTCCTTAGAATTAGAAGATCATTAAAACACTACATTGATTTCTATTTTTTTATTATGTAAAAACCAATAATACGAAGTTACAAATAGTAGAAAATTGATGACACATGATGAGTTGAACACTATTCTTTTTCTACGACTATTAATATAAAACAATACGAAAAATTAGGTGTATTTGACAATTTCAGTCAGTAAAACATTTGTAAGCTTTTTCATGATTTTATCTCATATATTTCTGGTATTAAGTTGGTGCATGTCAGATTTACAGCTTCTTTAATGTACAGAGTAGTTAAATCATATTCACTGTTGCTTTTATCATTTATATATAGAACTTACTAATTATATTCAATGTTGTCATTAAAATAAATAGGCAAATAATTCATTATATTACATAAGGAAATGAAATTTGTTAAAAACAATGTACCTAATTTACTAATTAAGAAATAATTGTATATTATAGCCGTAGAAAAAATTATTAAAAAGATAGCAAGAGCAACAATTCACTCGTACAGGCTTGAATGTAATTGAAGAAAAAACGTGGTTAAATTCTGGCACGAACAATAAAATGCAACTAAGGGTGATTCATAATGGAATTTAGTTACTGATTTTTAGAAATAATAATAATAACAATACTTGTGTAGGGGAGAGACGGCTATTATTATTATTATTTGATGTGGCGCTCCGGGGCGATTTAAAGATGATTGATGGTGCCATTTGACTTAGAGGCATTACTGTACTTCTTTGAAGATGCATCTAGAAGCAATGCAACTCTGTAACGAAAGTGCGGTATGTCGACAGGATTTTTAATTTTTTACGTTCAGAATTAGAAAATTTTACTGGGTACCTGGTTTCATGATCTGATTTTTTTATGGGGGTACTTTAAGAGTGTCATGTGTGTCCTCCAGCAAGCTATACAGAGAAATTAAGGAACGTATTCGAAACATCTTTGTGTATATATATGTCAACGAGCCTTTGCTAGGAACAAGATGGTCAGAATTTAAGACATTTTAAATATTATTTTTTATTTAAAAGTTTTGTGATCTTAAATTTATAATTATCATTCTTTTGACGTGCATAACTATAAAGTAATACACACATCTCCAAAAGTTTTGCCCCCCTCGGTAACTTTTACCGCGTTCAATGTAAGGGGACTTTTTAGGTGTATAAATTCTTCATTATCTTATGATACATAAAAATAACAGGTTGTAAGCAAACAAATTGTTTTCGTCCGAAAATATGCACGTTTTGAAAAGAATCAGTTCTAAACAGGGCCGTCGAGAGCCATAGTGGGCCCCGGGGCAAAACACTGTCAAGAGCCCCACTCCCACATATTGTAATCTATTCGTTTTATCTACAAACTCTTCATGTTCTACTAAAATGAATGTACTTACTAATTAGGTACTAAAAATTATTGGTGTAGCAGATGAGAAAAATTCATCATTCATAATAGAAGAATACATAAAAAAATCTGAATTTTATTATATAGCTATCGGTTAGAAGCTGCCGGACCCACTCTGAGACCAGATCCCGAGGATTTTGCCTCCCCTGTCCCTCCCTCTCGTCGGGCCTGGTTCTAAGCTGACATCGAATAATAGTATCAAGTAAATTTGTCGTAAAATGCCAGGTCATCTGATTTCTCAGTTTGACCGGGCAAAAATAGTGTCAAATCACCAGATTGCAGGTCATCTGAATATTCCACAGTCTTCGGTAAGTCACAGAGTGGCTCTTTTTCAAGAAACGGGCAGATCTTTGCGAAGGCCGGTGACTGGTCGACCCAGAGTGATATCAGAAAGAGATCAGTATATGGCAAATTTTAACCGAATGAACCAAAGCAGTGGCGGCTGGTGGATAAGTGCTGCAGAGCTCCCAAAAAATGCTAACTTCATAATCTTACTCAAATATTTCCTATTAGGTACCAAAAAGAAAATGTATTTTATATTTGCATCGCTGGCAGCCATGTACGCAAAGTCGACCAGTGGAATAACCTACCTACCTACCTACCTACCGACAGACACGCTTGCACAGGCTGTCGCTGAACTATTATGTATCTGGGTCACATGATGAAGCTCTGGGCGCTCGCTCTTTTAAACATCCGCGCGTCACTCCGCTACCTACACGCCCTCGGTTAAAACAAACCGGTGATGCGGTGATTTAAGTCGAAAGTTCGCTGCAATTAGTCCAGCGCTGTGCATAATACGTACGGTGTCGATTTTTTTCGAATTTTCTTGCGACTTTTGAGTTTACGGCGAGTTAAAGTTAAAAACAATAATTTTAAGGGTGTATGTATTGTGATTTTGTGTATTGCTGACAATTATCTGTGTACTATGGAAGTAGTCTTGAATTTAATTAACGTAAAAAAATTTTTAAATATACATACGAAGAAAAGATTTATTTCAAAGCAAAAGGTAGGCAGGCCATTACCAGATATAATTATAGCAAAAAACTGGTGTAAGTAGAGGAAAAAGTTATACACGAACATTTAATAAGAGATATTTATTCAAAAAACGAATGGATCTGTGGATGCAACAAAAAATGCCCTGTACTGTTTTCCCTGTTTACTTTTTGGTGGCGATAAAGCTTGGACGGAAATATGGGTCACCGATCTTGAACACTTAAGTTTAAAGATAAAAAAACGAAAACTCTAAAAGCCATCTTCATAATTGCATGGAATTTGCGATGCTAGGGACAACTAATATTATAGCTCAATTAGATTCTGCTTATTAGTTAAATATACAGAGACATAATGAAAATGTGTCAAAGAATAGGTATATTTTATCCAAAATTATTAATTGCATTAAGTTTTGTGGAGCTTTTGAACTAGCTCTTCGGGGACATGATGAGAGCAATTCTTTCGAGAATCCGGAGATATTTCTCTGCTGAATTAGATGCAACTTTAAGTGACCACCTAAAACATTTTTCGGTATTTAAAGGCACCTCTAAATAAATAAAGAACGATCTGTTACAGTGTATGCTCGATGTCTGTCATGAACAAATAATTGAGGAAATTAATAATTCTCCATTTTTGGCGAACGAAACAACGGATGTTGCTACAAAAACTCAGCTGGTAGTTATATTTAGATATGTTCGCAATGGTGAGCCAATTGAACGTTTTTGGAACTACTTAATTCCTGAAAAATGTGGTGCTTTGACTTTGACTAAGAAGACCACCCCCCTGAAAGGTAAGCTTTTTTTGCAAAAATTGCAGAACACCCTAAAATTTTTACCACAAGCCGTCACTGAACCAAAGTATAAAGGTAACAAGCCCTTCCAAGTCATTTTTTGCGAACATACCGAAAGGTAGTTTTGAGAAGTACCATAAGAAGGAGATTGCAATCCTTAAATCTATGGGCAAGAAGATCTTTAAGAGTGCCTAGGCAAAGAGTATAGTTAACACAAGAATTCGCACTTAAATGTCAATCGAACTGAAAGTCTGTGACCTTGAAAATTCAAGATATTTTACGCGGGTAAAATGTATCTAATCTAATATAACCTAGCTTTCTAATTTCTCTTTTTCGTCTGAACATTTATTTGTAATCGAATTTTGTTATAGATCTGTATTTTTTATTACAAATTACATCGTAAAGGTCTGTGCAGTAAAAAACTGCAAAAATACTAATCATTTTTCTCATGTGACAGCAACCAATGTTCTGATTGGTGACACCAGACATGTCAAAAATACTTCAGACCAATAGGGAGGAGACATCGAGGTCAACATTATTTTAAAAACAAAAAAAACATAAATTTTGTAATAACCACACTAATTTTGTCTTCAAGTGGCTTAAAAGTTGAATATTTCCTACTTTTAGATGTAATTTTTCTCATGTGTCAGCAACTAACGTGCTGATTGGTGACCCCAGACCAATAGGGAAGAAGTAACGAGAGATTTGAGCCAGAATTTAACATGGGAAGTATAGGGAGTGACAGGCCTGTGGCCTAGGATTTTATCTCGACACAGAGCTGCACGTCGCCAGTGGGCTCAAGAGCACAGGAACCGGTTACCACAATGGCGTGACATCTTTTCTGACGAGTCACGATTTGGTCTACAGAGTGATAGTCGGCAAGAGTTTGCAAGAGGTGTTGTTCCCTATCAAGGAGGATCAGTGATATTTTCGGGTTGTACGTTATTTTGATTGAGAGAACTATACAAGTACCATATTTACACTGAAAACTTTATTCAGCCTTTGCACAAAGAATTTAAGGACAATTTCATTTTTCAAGACTACAATAACGGACCGCCTCGCCAGGCCTGACTAGAGGGGGGGTAGCCGGGACTAATTCCCGGGGTCCGGGCTCAAATGGGGGCCCGGCAGCGCTGTAAGGGGGGCCCGACAATAGGGCTTTCTGTTCCCGCATGGTGATGTGATTGTTAGAAGAAGAATAATTGAAGTTAGGGATCAAATATTTTTGCAGAGGTTTTTTTTTTTTTTAGAACAATTGATTGAGGTAGGGAGAAACTTAATGTTTTTCGAGACGAGGACTTTTTTTTTTTAGAAAACGAAAAGTTTCTGTAGAGAATTGTCCCGGGGCCCGACCTGGCTCTCGTCGGCCCTGCCGATCTGGAATTTGTCCTGAGGCCCGACCTGGCTCTCGGCGGCCCTGCGCCTCGCAGGCAAAAGGTATAAAACCTGCTGCAAGAAGGAAATATCTAAAGAATGAACTGACCTCCAAACTCACCAGGGGGTCGATTCTCGACTCGTAGGAATATTTTCCTATAGGAATTTTTGACATTTTTATATACATCGAAAATGTATGACATTTTTCTACATATGGGAAAGTGTCACAAATTCCTATAGGAAAAGGTTCCTACAAGTCGAGAATTGACCCCCAGGCATGAATCCCATCGAACATGTATGGGAGATTATCTTGGCAGAGCAATATCCAATCGAGAAAACCCCCCTTTAACCTTCCAGGACTTGACTGTAGTTGTTCAAGAAGAGTGGGACAATATGCCTGATCATTTTATTGATAACCTGAACCGCGGAATGCCACGACGCGTTGGCTAATTGAAAGGAGGGGCGATAATACAGTAGCAGCAGAAATTATGTTTTTGTTACGATATAACATTTTTTCTCAAAAAATAAAATATTCTTACTATTTTTGGACCTTTTTTTTGTAATTTCCTTTATCCTGCATTATTCGGAAAGTAAATTACAAAGGTTGTGTATCATATAGTTTTGTATTAAAACAAATAATAAGATTCACCATATTATCAAAATTTAATAGGATTTTTTTTAAGAATACCCAGAGGGCCAAGATTTCTGGAGAGGTGTGTATTTATTCAAAAACTAAATTCCATTATGGGAAAACCATTACTATTATTTCGTGTATTATTTAGAAAATTTAAATGTATTTGTAAGAAGAAGCTATATACATTTAACTAGCGTTGCTTGGTTTGTTGTAACTTTGAAATCATACATAGACATAGATGTATGCACCAAATTTTAACTGAGATTATATTTTATTAATTTGCTCAAGGTTGGTCAGGTTACATAATATTAAAAAAGCTTTGTTAAAATGTAACTACAACATTTTGCTTAAACGCGACTTCAAAATTGCTTTTTTTTTATTTGCTAAAGTTGCAGTAGCGTGTCTAGAAATTGGGGGTAATTAAAAATTATTCATATCATACCTGAATGCTATAAACGCATCGCCAAGTTCTCCTCCAACGATGTGCACCCCTCCCTCTGGTATGTTCAGTCCATGAAAATATTGGCGGATGTCTAAGGCGTTTGCAGACCAAGGTAAGTTTTGAAGTCTTATTATGACGCTCATAGTTAACCTTAAAATAATGGAATATTTTTGATTGGATCTCATATCCTTTTTAATACATAAAAGGTTAAATACCATGGTTTTATTACTGACGAAGTTTCCCCACTTATAGTTGACGGCCGACTTAAGATAAGTTGTTTTATTTCATATTAGAGGCAAGATGCCGTTAATTAGAGGCAAGATGCCGTTAAGTTGTAACATACCGCCTTTGAATTATTTCACTTGATATTAGAAGCAAGTTAAGTATGCGGTTGGGGTTTGGCTGTTGGGGTAAGGGCAGTTCAGGTCGAGATATTGAGACGAAACTTGGTATACAGGGTGTTTCCGAACTTCGCGTCCAAATTTGTAGGGGATGTAGTTCGCATAATTTGAGACCGATTCGCAGATTTCATTTTTCCAAAATATTTTAAAATAAAAATAATTAAAAATTTTAGGTACGATCCTGCACAGCGACTCGCGCGCGCTACGCTTAGAAACGACAAAATTGCAAATCGCATCTGTTTTTGAATTGTAAATCCCGATAAGTAACCGATCAAGCGACTATTGCGCTACGAGCTCAGGGTAGGACCCGCTCTTTGATTTTTTTTATAATGGCTCTATTTTGTTTATTATAATTTTTTAGAAAAATGAAATCTGCCAATCGCTCTCAAATTATGCGAACTACCACCCCTACAAATTTGGACGCCAAGTTCGGAAACACCCTGTATAGATGTACTATTCCAAAAATATGAAAACCACATAACAAAATTTCGTCCATCCCACCCCCTAGCTGATATGGAGGGGGTGTCAACCTCAAAAAATTAAGTTAAAATTTTTTCAACAAAATAGTTGGAATCTACAATTTTTTCTAGATACATTCAAACAATTTCATTTTTTATTTTTGGTAAAATCGTTTCAAAAATTTCCGACCTGAACTGTCATAGTTCGGATGTGGGGGCTGGAATTTAAAAACAGTTACAGATGAGAAAAATCAAATTTTTGGCACATTTGCATTAGACCTGATTTGCAACGTTTTTGTATAAAATCTTACCACCACCATCCCCTATAGGAAGATGGAATGGGGGCATTCCTAAAAAATTAAGTTAGAATTTTTTTCTACATTCATATCCAAAATTTCAAGTTTTTTGGATAAAATTTTGAATGGTTTTAAATTTTTATACAAAAACGTTGCAAATCAGATCTACTGTAACTGTGCCAAAAATTTGATTTTTATCTCATCTGTAACTATTTTTAAATGCCAGCCCCCACATTTGAACTATGAAAATATTTTTGGGTAAATTTTATCAAAAAAATTTTGAGTTTGTATGTAGAAAGAATCGTAGATTTCAAATGTTTTATTGACAAAAATTTAACTTTAGTTTCATATCAGCTAGGGGGTGGGGTGGGCGAATTTTTTTTTATGCGATTTTGATATTTTTGTGATAATTTCGAACGTGTTACAATATTTTTTTCTAAATTTAACTAGATTATTTATGAAATTGTATTTTGGTAAAACGTTACTGACATCTAGGCAACCAACAATACTTTCTTGTTTTGTTAGTTGCATGTGCATTATTTTATTGACAAACAGAACATCACATTAATTATTTATTCTCAACGACATATAGACTGTTTATATTGAACATTATGAAAAATTCAATATGACACCAGTTGCGAAAAGAAAACAAATAAAAATAAACCTTTGTTGGTTTAAAAATCTAAAAGCTTATATCAAAGAAGGGCACGTTGACTTATAAAAATAGAATTTGGTTAAACTTACAACCTAGTAATAATGTTGTTTTGGTCCTTATTTTCCAGTTTAAATCAGGACAAAATAATTAAAACACAATACACGAAAAAAAATCTTCTTTTTTAAAAATTAAATAACTTTCATAAGCCATAAAAACACACTACAAGTCGTTGAGAATCAATAATTAATATTATGTTCTATTAGTCAATGAAATTTTGCATATTCAACTAACAATACAAGAAACTAGTATTATTGGTTGCCTAGATGTCGGTAATTTCTTACCAAAACACAATTTTATAAATAATGCTAGTCAAAATTAGAAAAAATATTGCATGTAACAGTGTAACACGTTACGAAATGTCGTTTTATATAACTGGTTTCATAAATAGCTATTTCGTAATTAATTTCAGAACGTTCAACATTATGCAACTGGTTGTGTAAAGTAGTTCATTTTGACACTTGCTGCGATTACAAAAAATGTCACTTTAGATGTCAAAATTAGAAAAATATCAACTATAATTAATTCTTTAAATAAACCAATTTGACTATTCGATATGACTCCTTATCGAAACTGTCGATGCACATTCATAAGGCGATTGGTTTTTATCAATAAAACACTTCAAATTGTAAAGGAAAAATTTATTTTCTTTACTAAAAATAGATATTTGCAAATATTACAAAAGTCACATTGATTAATTTAGAAAGCAAGATGCAAATAATTAAAAAATCTTCGGGACATTCTTCGTGCAAGTTGTAACCGGTATACGGACAATTTGAGAAGAAAAGGAACTCCTTTCTTGAGGTTGAATCAGTGATGTTTCTTCCTGGCTGACAATGTAATCTCTAGTTAGTCATATCCAGAAAAAATAGGCTGTAATAGGAACGTGTCAATTTGGTGGCAATGCCAGTTGAGAGTGTTCTTCACACATTCCATTACTACTTATTATTTCCAGATTCCATCAGAAGTTGGGTAAATCTCCTTCGGCAGTTCAATAAAAGCACAAAAGAAATATCCTTCCATTATATCATTCCTTGGCTTTCGACCAGCGAAAAGCAAAAATAAGTGGTAGACTGATAAGTAGTAAAAACAGGTAATAAATTATATGAAGGTTGTTAGAAATTGCTAGTTATTTTAGAAGTTTGTTGAATGACGAGTTTGATCGTTACCTCTGTTAAAGAATCCTTCGGTAAGATGAGACGGGATAAACGATACTTTTCGATGGCAAGAATGAAATTTTGATAGGTTGTTACCTCTTTAAAATAAGCTTGGGGTAAGATGAGTTAGGGTAAAGAGATACTTTTCGACGGTATAGAAAGTTTGTCATGTTACTTCTGTAAAAGCCTTGTAAAGATGAGACCGGGTAACGATATATTTTTCGATGGCACGAATGAAAGTTTAATAGATCACCTCTATGAAAGAAGATTTGGGTAAGATGAGATAGGGTAAAGCGATACTTTTATGTGGTATGAAAAGTTTGATATGTTATCTCTGTAAAAGAAGCCTTGGGTAAGAGAAGACGGGGTAAATCGATACTTTTCGATGGCACGAATGAAAGTTTGATAGGTCACCTCTGTAAAAGAAGCCTTGGGTAATATGAGACGAGGTAAAACAATACTTTGCGATGACACGAATAAAAGTTTGATAGATTATCTCTGTAAAAGAAGCCTTGGGTAAGATGAGATGGGGTAAAGCGATAATTTTCGATGGTAAGAAAAGTGTGATATGTGACTTCTGTAAAAGAAGCCTTGGGTAATATGAGAAGGGGTACAGCGAAAGGTTTCGATGCCATTCCTGTAGAAGTTTAAAAAATTGTAGAAAATATAGATATCTATTAGCTTGTTGAGTTGTTCAATAAGATCTTATTATGCGCGAAGGCTCATTTTTTTTTTAATTCACTTATATTAATCAAAAATAAGAAATAAGCATTAAAATGTATCAATTAACTATTATATTAATAATAAACATTTTTATATTGCAATTTCACAAAAAAAAAACAATAATTGTAAAGACAAAGAATATTTCAAATAAGTTCAAGTTTATGATATCACATCATAAACTTGCTCTTCCACTTAACGCGCAAGTACTACTATTTATAAAATTAATTTATTAAGACGAAAAATCTTTTTTTAATTATAGTTTTATTTTATATATTCAACTTTAATTTTAGCTATTTGTTTGCAGATGTGTTGTTTTTTTTTAATTTTTAATTTTAAGCTGTTTCATGTACTCAGGAATGCTATTATAAATTAAACAGATTTGATAACTGAAATATCGTCGAAATATTTCAAGTTTAAATGCAGGAAGACTTAATACGCCCTAGTATTGAGAATATGCACATCAGTACAGTATTTAATTTTGAAGTATAAATATAGAGGCGTTTTGTTTACAATAATTTTATGGAAAAGCATAGCTGCATGTAATGTCCTATGTTTCATATTCAACCACCCAATCTCTTTTAATATTAATGAAATTCTTTCTTTTCTTTTAATTCCAAAACTTAGTCTTAAGCAAGAATTTTGTACTTTTTGTATTTTATTGATATTCTTTTGTTAAACATGGACCACAGAGTGTATCAGAATAATTATAAATTGACAGAACAAGTAGTAGTTTGTGCAACAACATGGCCATATCGCACGAAGACGAAGTTTGAGCACGGCACCGTAGGCAGAGTGCTCAATCGTTTTAGTACGATACGGATAATCCACTAGAGTTGTACATAATTTTTTTACTACGACCTACTGGCGAAAATCAAAAATTTTTAAATTATTTTAGGTTATTAATATAAATAAATAATTAGTCCCCAAGTCTCCTAGAATTGAACGCAGGACCTCTGCATGAAAGCCAAATGCCCTAGTCTCCGATCCATCGCCATACAAAACATTTTAGTTTTAATACTCGTAATTAAATTAATTTCATACAGTTTTATTATAATTTATGTTTTTTTTTTTTTGTAAATATAGACGAAATAGAACTGCTATTATTTATTGATTCTACACAAGAATAACTAATTTTAATGTATATTTAATCTCAATAACGTGTTTATAATATCAAATATACTTTTTATTAATTTCTATTGATTTTTGATTTTTATCAATTTTTAATAATTTAATTTATATTAATTTTTAATAATTTTTATTTATTTTTATTAATTTTTGTTAATTTTTATTAATTTTTATTAATTTTTATTAATTTTTATTAATTTTTATTAATTTTTATTAATTTTTATTAATTTTTATTAATTTTTATTAATTTTTATTAATTTTTATTAATTTTTATTTATTTTTATTTATTTTTATTTTTTTTATATAATATTAATTTTTATTAATTTAATTTTTAATAATTTAATTTTTAATAATTGTTATTAATTTTTAATAAAAATATACCGTTCAACTCGAGTGGATTTTCCGTATCATGCTCAAACTTCGTTTTCGTGTGATATGAACACCATATCCATTCTTGTTGCACAAACTACTATTTTAATATCTTATAAAAGATAATGTCTGTTGCTGTATATTACTTTATAGTCCAATCAAATAGACCTTTCCAAATTTTGGAAGAAATACAGGAATTTTTGATATAAGTCACTTTAGAGTATGTATTTGAAAACGATATGTAAAAAAATTTTGTTTTTCAGGCCCCGGCTAATGTCAAAAAACAAGAAAATAAAGTGTTTTTTTAAGGTTATTTAAAAACGGTAGGTGCTATAAAAAAAAGTTCTTAATAAAAATTGTAAAGCATAAAGTTTTACATAAAAATGATATTTGACATTTTTTGCTATTAAGGGCGGTTAGAAATTAAGAGGAGATAGCGAGCTGAGAATTAAATGATATTGTAGTTTCTTTTTATTATTTACTCAGAAAATTATAAATTTCTTTCGAGAAATTTGTTTTTTTGTTTTTTTTTTTAAGTTATAACAATTAATTTAGAAATTTTCAATATATTATACGAATTTATGTGGTAAAATAAATTTTGAAGTAAACTTATTAGCTTGACGGACATGAAAAATATGAGGAGTGAACTAATAAAAACGACATCACGACAGTTTGGTCCCCACTTGAAGTTCCATTAAATAAATAAAAACAAATAAAACAGAACTAAATAAAAATATTAAAAAAAAAAAATGAAAATAAAACTAGGTAAATTAAAAAAATATAAAAATAAATAAAATGAGAAAAGTAAAAGAAAATAAATACAAATAAATAAAAATAAAAAATAATTAAAAAAAATCAAAATAAAAACTTAATAAAAATAAATAAACAAATAATATAATTAAAAATAATTAAAACTAAAAAAATAAATAAAAATAAATAAAAACAAATAAAAAAAATTAAAATAAAAAAATAATTAAAAAAATAAACAAAATTTAAATAAATAAAAATACAAATAGTTAAAAAAAAAATAAAAAAAAAAATAGGTAAATTATTAAAAATAAAAAATAAATAAAATTAAGACAAAAATAAATGAAAAGATAAGTGTAAAAGAAAATAAATAAAAAAAAATTAAAAAAATAAATAAAAATAATTACAAATAGTTAAAAGAAATTAAATAAAAATAAATACGAATAATTAAATAAAAATGAATAAAAATAGGTAATTTTTATTCATTTTTATTTTTAGTTATTTTTATTTGTTTCTATTTATTTTTATTTGTTTATTTATTTTTATTAATTTTTATTAATTTTTATTAATTTTTAGTTATTTTTATTTATTTTTTTAATTTTTATTTATGTTTATTTTCTTTTACATTTATCTTTTCATTTATTTTTATTAATTTCTATTTTTAATAATTTACCTAATTTTATTTAATTTTTATAACTATTTATTTTTATTTAATTTTTTTTGTTTATTTTTTTATTTTTATTTCTATTTATTTATACTTATTTTTATTTAATTTTATTTGTTTTTATTTATTTTTATTTACATTTTATATATTTTTATTTATTTTCTTTTACTTTTATCTTTTTATTTATTTTTGTTTAATTTTATTTATATATTTATTTTTATTTACTTATTTCTTTTTTTATTAATTTATCTTTTTTTTTTTTTTCATTTTAATTTTTTTTTAATATTTTTATTTAGTACTTTTTTATTTGTTTTTATTTAATGGAACTTCAGGTGGGGACCAAACTGTCGTGATGTCGTTTTTATTAGTTCACTCCTCATATTTTTTATGTCAGTCAAGCTAATAAGTTTACTTCAAAATTTACCATATAAATTCGTATAATTGAAAATTTCTAAATTAAAATTGTCAACTTTCTCAAGAGAAATTTATAATTTTCTTAGTAAATAATAAAAAGAAACTACAAAATCATTGAATTTTCAACTCGCTATGATTTTTCCAAGTCATATATATCTCCTCTAAATTTCCAACCACCCTAACTCTTGTCAGTTTTAATGTCAAAATTTTTTATGTAAAACTTTATGCTTTACAATTTTTATTCAGAACGTTTTTTTATAGCACCTACCGTTTTTAAATAACCTGAAAAAAAAAACACTTTATTTTCTTATTTTTTGACAGTTTCCGGTGCATCAATAACAATTTTTTTTTACATATCGTTTTCAAATACTATAAAGTGACTTATATCAAAAATTCCTGAAATTCCTCCAAAATGTTGATTTAAAGGTCTATTTGATTGGACTATTTAATAATAGAATAAGCACGCTTTAGCATTTGGTTTATATGAGAGGTTCTCCACTTATTTCAATATTAACATTATTTAATATAGTTACGTTTAACTTGAGTACCAAAAATAACATTAGATTTATTGCAATTGATTTGTAACCAATGATCGGAGGCTAATTTAACAAACATTTTTGAATCACTATTTACATGGGCACGGCACAAGCATTTACTGACTCAAATAAAGCTGTGTGTTATCTGCATATAAATGATTGGTTCAAAAATTCACATTTTCCACTAGACAAGAAGTGTAAATAGCAAACAGCAATGGACCAAGAATGGAACCTTGAGGTACACCAGATGTTAAACTCACATAAATAGATCTTCTGTCATCAATCACTACCATGTTAATACGAGCTAATTAGATCAACTGCATCTGTTAGACCTACATAGCTACATATTAATTGTTCATAATATATTTCAAAAAAGGTAAATATGTTCATATCAATTTTTGTAATAACGTACATTCTTATTTATGTAGATATACAGTGCTATTGCTATTGGGTGAATAGTAAATGTCGTTCGTACGTGCAGGAGAGCAAAGGGGGTGGTATCGACTAGCAACATTAATTTCTATTCCTGTATGTATAAACATCATTTACTAATCACTTGAACACAAGCAAAGCAGGACCGAAGGTTTGATCCTGTCAGAAATGTATACAGAAAAGCTAGTACAAGAGCTTATTCTAATGGTAAGACAAAATCAACGATTTTTCATAGCGTAGGTTGATTCTTTTGGGAAACCAAATTTTTTCATGTCGACCTCTTGACACAAACTGCTTTATTGCATATGAAGTGTAAAGAAAGACCGTGATTATCCAGTTACAAAAAAGACCAAAAATGCATTTTAAGTAGTCAAGGATTTTTAACAACAACAAAAACCAAATATCCAGTAGATTAAGTAAAAAAGAAAAATACAAAATATCTTTATTGGTTCCCAAACAGGCTATCGACATATTTCTGTTCTCCTATAGAATTTTTATTTTCATTATGTAGAAGTTTTCAGTGAAAAGACGCTGCCATTCGGCCTACATCTTTTTTGCAATAAACTTTCTTATAATAAAAAGTAATCTATTTTTTTCTCTTCGTCATATGGAAAATTTACTTCTAAGTTTTTTATGTTTATGATTTCCTATACTTTTTGAGGTGCTCTAATAATAATAATTGGTAAATAAAGTACAGAAGTGTGTAAAAATTATATTATATTTTTGTTTTACATATTCTTTCATTTTTTTACAGTTTCGGTAAAATATCCAGGAAACAATAATAAATTGATCTAGATATAAGACAATTTGTGGATTAGGCCTGCATGGGATAATTAATACTTTGCCTCAAGGATGGTGTGGAAGTGCTTTCAATTAAAATATATAAATAACTGTACAATATGTATGAAAATAAATACCTCTCCAAAATGTTGAGACAGCTTAACTATGAACTCCTGTGACAATTTACCTATATCCGGAATTGTCTGGTTAAGTTGGTATAATGCGAAATTTGAGATTGTTTTGGTCTTCATCAATAAGTTGTAAATGTATTAAGCAAAAATCTTGCAATACAAATTTAGTGATTACTTTTAAGAGCATACGCTGAAAACTGTTTTTTTTCCAAAAAGATTTAAAATTATTTTTTGTACCTTTTTTTAATTTTTTATAACTCTTAAAGTTTATCCACAAAAAATATAATCTTATCTGATTGTAGATAAGAACTGTGTAGAGTTTGCGGCAACTTAAGGTCGACATCTTCAATATATCAGATTCCTGAAATTCTCACGGAACGCCATTTATCTTAAGATTAGTATGAGGTCCTTTCAGGTTTAAACCTTTTACAAGATGAAAATTAATAATGCACGGTCCAGTGCCAGATTTACTGAACTATCACTGATTTTTCAGTCATGTTATGATGTAGAACTAATGATTCTAATGAACAAGCTTATAGAAGCAAATCCTTTACTCCTGTTTTTTTTAGGACGAATTCTAACCAAGAGGCTTAATCAGAAACACTGGACAGCACGGTACACCCTAATCAGAAATTTTGGCAATCACTCCGTTATTCTAACCAGGTTCTTTAATCTATGGATGCGGGACCTAGAATTTTGACTCCTCCAAAAAACGGCGTGTTCTTGTTATATCTCGTACTCATTTATACAGTGCTGGTCTAAAGTCCCCCCCCCCCCTTCCCCCATTTATTTTTTAAACCGTAAGAGTTAGAAATTTAAAATTTTGGGAACAACTAAGGAATGTGTACTATTTTAGTAATATTAGGTGACGTAATCATTAAAAATGGCAGACGGGAGCCGTTTTGGAAGATAATTTTAAATGGGATCATATGGCAAGTGATACATTATTTGAAAGTTTGTTTCAAACCCTTTCCAATGACATCGATAAAAATAAAATTTTTACTCATAACGAATCTTTTGCTTTAAATTTTCAATGCTATCAACTGGCGTACTATTCTCGTTTAAAATCAAAGTTTATGGGTTCATAGGTATATCATTTCAAATTTCTAACTTTTACGGTTCAAAAAATAAATGGGGGGAGGGACTTAAGACGCGCACTGTATAGATAGCTCCTACGACCATTGATATCGCTAGTAAGCCGCAATTTTTAGACTTTTGGACATTAACAGTTGTTTATGCAACAATTTAGAAAATGCACAAATTTGTTTTATATCATGAGTTACACAAAATTGCACTTCCCATCATTTTACATAAATAAATTACAAGTATATCCTAATAAATGGATCCAGCTCTGAGAAGAGGTGACAAGAATTACCAAGAGAAATAACTATACAGGGTGATCGTTAAGTATGTGGTCAAACTTTAAGATGGTTAAGACAAAAAGTTCATATAAATGTAGATCCTTGTAACGTTATGTTAAATGATACACATCCGATAATACTCCTGATACCAACCCCGTCTTTTTTTCTGTAGTGAAATAGTTGGTAATTTCATTTCTGTCCGTCATGCGAGTTTCGCGCTCTAGGGTATTGAGAGAATGTCTTGCGCTGTCCGAGGAATATTGAAGTGTGACGAGTACTCGAGAATATTCGACTTTGTAATTCGGAGAAAGCTTTCTTTTCCTGTTGAATCTTTTAAAGTAAATAGGTGCCATTAAATATTTTGTGTGATCAATTTCGTAAGCCAAAGATTAGTATAATCGTATATATTCTAAATTGCATCGTAAATAATTCTGTAGGTTTAACATCTCGCTTTGTAAATTATTACGTAGTTTTATTAATTTCATTTCTTTAGGTAGCAATATATTTTTTTTAATCTCCCATGCCATGTTGCCTTGAATGCTGCACAAAATAGACGATATTAACTTTTTTTTATATATTCGATCTTTCCTTTTTTTTAGAATCTTACGGAAATACTATTGTGAATCTAAATTAAGTGCTGTAATATTAGTTTGTTTTATTAGTTCTTAAATATTTTTGAGATTTCTTGTAATTTTTTATTATCACGAGTTAAAAGATGGAACCACATTTGTATTAAGAGTGACTGACACCGTTTTTTATTTCTTAAAAATAAAGGATACTTTAAAGTAGACCGAAGAGGTGTCGTAAAGGAATTAAAGTAGACAGACTTAGAGAGTAGGCGAACCTCACCAGCACAACGAGTGTCCTACATACAGAGGAGCCGTTCCTAGTCCTGTCCAGGATTCCCATAAGTCCGTTCTAGAAAAATGTAGAGTGAAACTGAATGTGTCAGTCTTCATCCCCATCTACGTGCTCCAGTTTCAATCATCTACCACGAAAAAGATAAGTGTCATCCGACACCTACCATTTTTACTGAGAACATTTTGAAAATACCTAATTGTCAGTCAGAGTTATCTTGTCATTCAACTTCTATTCTTTGTTTATGTTAAATCAATAGACTCGAGTCATTTTACAACTATTATGTTTTTTAAATTTTATTTACGCATTTATTTCTTGCTTTCAACTAGCAAGTTCATGGCACAACTTCGTGTTTATTAAGCAGCTAAATACGTGTCGTTCACAAGCATTAATTTAATTTCTTCTTATTCTTTTTAACTAAAGATAGTGCCATTAACTTGTTGGTTAAATTATAGCCGAATCTCACCGACCCATAAATTTAATCTGAGCTAGACCGGAGGGTTATAAAATTCCTTGGTACAAGGTTTAAGTTAACAATTATTTGAATTAATATGACTATTATAAAACAGCGGAAAAGAGCAACTCCATTGTGTTCCTTCAAACTTTTTAATACGATTTTTGTCGGCAGATATTATTATTATAGATTTAATTTAAGTAACGTTTAAAACTCTTGTCTGCGTGGGATTACAATATTACCATTTAATTGTTGTCTTGGATATAATATCCTATTACCATTATTCTTTGTAGTGCATAGTTATTTTTTAAAGCTCTGATGATAGCCATTGTGCTAAAACCATTTACCTAATTGTCAATATGGTACAGAAAAAATAAAAACAACTGGTAAGTTTCGAATCTAGGTCATGAATTTTTGGAAATTCTGAAATAAATACCCTAATTTCCCTTACGAAATTAAGGATTTAATCCCTATTCCCAAGGCACAGAATATATGAACAACACAGAAAAGAAACATAGAGCTACAGCCCATACCCAAGCTACTGTAACCACGCCTTATTGATGGTGAAGCATTGTCAAAATACATGTAGTTTTCGCAGTGTAGTTTCAATGAACAGTGTATGTTCGCGTGTACTAGTTTTCTCAGTGTTCTATAATGTAGTGTAATATAAAGATAAATGTCACATGTCATTCCATAGTTGGTACTACTGGAATGGCATGACAGCAATGTCAATTATTATTAAACTACAAATTGATGTAAGTTTTATTTAGTAAAAATCCTTTTATATTTTAAATATATCCATTTCATCCGTTAATAAATATACATCATAAAACACTCAAGAGATTTCTATCCCCTCTACTTCAAAGTGCCGACAATTATTTTTCTTTCTGTGTTGTTTACCAATTCTGTGCCCAAAGTGAAAATAAATCAAATTATATTTGTTCCAATAAGTGTCCAAATCAGTTTGTTCTGACAGACTTCAAACCAAATACTGTTGTATTTGCCAGGTATGATGAAGTTGCGCAGATATTAAGTCGTACGGCTGCTCCTAATGCATTTTCGTTATTACCAACTCAACCCATGTGCTAAGAATATCAGTTGGTATCAGAGAGCCAGTATTAGAGCAAGTAGAAAAGAAACAAAACCAGCGACGTCAGTCTATACGAACGTTACAATCTGATATATTTTCTAAAATACGAAAAAACTAATTTTTGTTTTTGTAAGTCTAGCGTTGTTATAAAATATCAACAAAAAAAATTAATTTTAAAGTTTTTACTTTCATGACTGTATACAGATAAGAAAAGTATAGGAATCATGATTTTCGACGGATTTTTAGGTTTTGGGGCCCCCTGAATCCGTTGACTATTTTCGCGATGATGTCTGTGTGTGTATCTGTATACTCGATAACTCATGAACGGATACAGAGAAAAACACCAAATTCTAAACTTAAGCTTTTATCCATCCTGCGGTGAGCTGATTTGATTTTGGGCATAGTCGAAACATCTGGGGGTACTTTATAGAAGGTCGTTTTTCTATTTTATGGAATATATGTTATTTACGCTTGCAGAAGAAAATTCTTTAAATAAAAATTGCTTGTAATATTCTCGATAATTTTTGTCTATATAATTTCTGTAAAATGGACCATAACGGATAAAGGGAAAAACACAACATTCTAAACTTAAGCTTTAATCCATCCTGCGGTGAAATGATTAGATTTTGGACATAGTCGTAACATCTGGGGAAGTACTTTATAAAGGATAGTTTTTCTATTTTATGGAATATATGTTATTTACATTTGGAGAAGAAATTTCTTTAAATAAAAGTTTTATGTAATGTTATTCTCTAAAATTTTTCTGAAATGGTCCGTATTCGAGAAATTTGACAAAAAGTAAAAAAATTCAATTTTTTAAGAAACTTGCAATGTCATTCTCTATAATTTTTGTCCTATACATAATTTCTCTAAAATGGACCGTAATGGAAAAATTGAAGGAAGTGTAATTTGTTTATTTTTCCGTATTGGCAATGAATATACAGGGTGTTTCAAAAAGGTATGTCATAAATTCTTCCTCAGATAGATTACCAAAAAATAAGTGAATTTGGCTATATTTACCTATATCAAAAAGTTGTTCCCAACAAAGTTATAGAGCGTTAAACTAACGTTTTTTTGTTGTATAAAGTTTGCTGTTACGATTTTTTTTTTTTTTTGAAATTTTTGCCAGTGCTGAAGATTTGAAAGCCCAATATTTTGAGGAGAAAAAAAAAATAAAGCACCCCCTTTAAAAAAAGTTGGGGGTAATAACCCCCCCGTGTTTTTTTTTTTGACATAAAGAAACTGGCTTTATCAATCTCAAAATTAAAGAGAACTATGAATTTTTAATTTTTTTTTATAGAGAAATAAACTTTGTATCTTTCTTAGTTAACGAACTATTTACAATTTTTTAACTCAATTTCTAGAGCAATTCGTCCGTCCTGGACTTAACATATCAACAAAACTAAGAATAGGTCAGTACAAAAAACGCATATAAAAATCAGTGGTGTCCCTAGGGCTGTGCTTGATCAGCCCCTATTTATTTTTGTAAAAAAGGTATTTATAATATTGGATTGGCGTCATGAAAATGGTGTGCCACCCATCCTCATGGGTTCACCATGCCACTGATAAAAATACACGTTAGTTTGGAAATGTATTTATTAAATTTAATGATAATTAAAAAAAATATTTTTTTAAGTAAACATTTAACAAAAAATAAACAATTAAAAATAAACACTTGACAATAATTATTTATTATACATATTTTATTACCTATTTAATTTAGTAAATGTTCAACATGTCCTCCTTCTTGAATACAAAAATATAAATAAAAGATCTAGTTTTTGCAGGGACGGCTCAAACAGAGCCCTAGACACACCACTGATTTTTATATGCGTTTTTTGTACAATAACTCATAACCTATTCTTAGTTTTGTTGATATGTTAATTCCAGGACGGACGAATTGCTCTAGAAATTCAGTTAAAAAATTGTAAATAGCTCGTTAACTAAGAAAGATACAAAGTTCATTTCTCTATAAAAAAAAATTAAAAATTCATATTTATTTTTGATTTTAAGATCGATAAATCAAGTTTCTTTATGTCAAAAAAAAAAAAAAAAATACGGGAGGGTTGAAAGGTACCCAACCTAACAACTTTTTTTTAAGGGGGTCGCTTTAATTTTTTTTCTCCTTAGAATATTGGGCTTTCAAATCTACAGCACTGGTAAAAAATTCAAAGAAAAAACCGCAACAGGAAACTTTTTACAACAAAAAAACGTTTTTTTTGAATGTTAGTTCAACTTTGTTAGAAGCCAGTTTTTGATATAGGTAAATATAGCCAAATCCACTTATTTTTTGGTAATCTATCCGAGGAAGAATTTATGACATACCTTTTTGAAACACCCTGTATATAAAAAAAATATTTCAAGTAAGATGTGTGGAAAATGTATGTATTTAGTTCATCCTCTACACATTTACAAGGGTGATACAATGGGTTGTCCAAAATAACTGGAAAAAGATAGACAGGAAAGTCATGTGTTAGCCACATCAGATTTTAATTATAAATGAAGTTCCCTACAACTTTCCCAAACAAAATTTTCATTACGTTTCGCATTTCCAGGCCCAGCTTAGACTTTTTTTAAATAAGGACCTGGATTTTTAATTATAATTTTGTATAAATACATGTTACACTTGACACCAATTTAGTACGTTTCGTGTATGAAAATATCATCAATTTGTAGCCTTTTATAGTAGCGTTTTTTTTTTTTTTGAAAGCATCACTTTATGTTACCGAACTCTCTCAGGGGAGCATATACGGACGGGCGGGGGGGAGGAGGTAATGGTGGTAATTACCCCTAGCTGTTATAGGTACTAAACATGTATTATTATCAGAAATAAAGTCGAAATTACAGTTGCAGTGTTGTTTCTTTCTTCTCACTAGGCCATTCGAAGTTGTACACTCCAATGTCGGTTCTGAATAGAATCAAAAACTGCGCATTCGTGATAAACAAAAATGTGAAATACATATTTCAAATGAGATTTATTTCAATTCATTAGTCAAAGTTCAGTTTTGTATATAGGATGACTAACTAGAAAAAAATAATTTAGAATTCGTTCAGTACCGTTCAGAATATCAGCATTCGTCCCATTTCAGTTGATTTCTTAAATTTTTGTGGGTAAAGACATTACCTGTCACCTGAAGATGATCTGATACACATCGATTGAAACGTTGTGAATACGATAAAATTTCTAAATCTATATATCCAAATTGACATAGTAATTTATATAAACGGATTTTTTTTGTATTAAGTTTGCTAGACAATTCTTTAAATGTTAACTATAGTTTTGTATACTGTTTCATTCAATATTGGAGTCTTAAGTTTTTGAGCTGCAAAAAGAAATCAGAAATAGGAGTAAACCATCATCTTTGTTCAAAACCATTTTAAAATATTTCCAATATATATAGTAATACCCCGACTTACGCTACTTTGTTTTACGCGAATTCGGAGATAAGCGGTTTTTCTTTTCGATCAAAGCGCGCATCGGCTTCCCCGCTCTGCCCTGTCACCTGTCAGTGTTCGGTTGTCCGTTGTTCCGCGTGGAATTAGTTTACGTACGCAGTACACATTATTGATTTATCTTTAAATTATGTCATCCAAAAGACCAAAAAATTAGTCATTTGAACCTAACAAGAAACGAAAAACACTGTCTTTGGAGTGTAAACTAAATATTATCAAAGACTGAATTGAAAATAAAAATTTGTGAATTGGCAAAGAAATTTGACCTACCAAAATCAACAGTTCGAACGGTTATAAATAGTAAAGAAAAAATTACGGAAGCATTATTCGTAAACGTCACGGTATTACAGCTCAGATGGAAGCAATGTTACAATTATGGTGCGATAATCAAGTAAGATTTAAAAATTGTCCTATTGACCAAAACACAGTGTGCTTTCAAGCGAAGCAGATTTTTGAGAGACTAAAAGAAGAAGCTGGGGAAGCGGCCAAAAATGAAGAGTTTAAAGCTAGTAACGGCTGGTTCAGCCGATTTAAAAACCGTTGTAATTGGCATAGCATCGCAGAAAGTGCAAGTGCTGACAAAGAAGCAGCGTCTCTTTATCCAGAAAAACAAGAAAATGATTGAAGATGGTGGCTACTCCAGAAAATGCCTAAAAGAACTTTTATTGCGCGTGAAGAGAAGACATTTCCAGGTTTTAAAGCCGCCAAAGATCGATTGACAGTGATGGTCGGTGCGAATGCAGCTGGTGATTGTAAATTGAAGCCTCTCTTAGTTTATCGCTCATAAAATCCAAGAGCCCTAAAAAACAAATCTAAAGCTGGTTTGGTCATCATTTTATTCCTGAAGTCGAACGTTATTGCCAATTGAAAGAAATTCCATTTAAGGTGATGCTACTAATTGACAATGCACCCGGTCATCATCCTACAACTCTAATCAATTTCGATCCACGGGTTGAAGTTGTATTTTTGCCACCAAACACTACCAGCTTGCTTTAACCAATGGACCAGGGAGTCATTAAAACATTTAAAGCTTACTACACAAGGCGATCCTTTGCACATCTAAATGAAGCTATGAGACAAAATAACGAGCTTTCAGTCAAAGACTTTTGGAAGCAATTCAATGTTTTAGATGCTGTAAGAATCATTGGACAATCTTGGAATGAGATTTCACAAAAAACTTTGAATGGCGTCTGGAAAAAGCTGTGTCCATTTTTTTTTTTTTTTCACCACAGAAACCCAAGGAGAATCAGTCTCGGATCCTGAACAAATAGATGGTATAATTAAAGAAGTGGTCGATATTGCCAAACAATTAAATTTAGAGGTGGATGATGATGACGTCCAAGAATTGCTGGATTCACACAATCAAGAGCTAACAATTGACGAGCTTATAGAAATGCGTGAGCATGATCAAGACATTGAACAAACTGATTCGTTAGACCCAGTTGAATCGGAAAATCAAATGACGATTTTAAACTTAACAGAAGGCCTCAGTACAATTGAAAAGGGGTTACAAATTTTAGAAAAAATAGATTCCAATGAAGAGCGCGTTTCTACTACAAACCGGGAAATAAAAAAGTTACTGGTATGCTACGAGGAAATTTTACGTGAGAAGAAGAAAAACCTAACTCGTCAGGCGACATTGTTAGAATATATGAAGCCTTCGACATCAAAATAACTTCGGTTTACGTTTTTTTATTTATAGTTATGTAAATTGTTTTTATTATCTCACATTTTATTAAACATGTTTCTTCTAAATTATTGTTTTCTTTAGACTCTGGTCCCGATTACACAAACTTTATACGTATTTATATGCAAAGTTGAACCCCGACTTACGCGAATTCGACTTACACGGCCAACGCTTGGTCCCACCTATCGCGTAAGTCAGGGGTATTACTGTACTGGTCCTGAACTCTTCTAGATATGGTTGATTCGATTCAACCTCGGAACACGTGGAATTTTTTAATTTTTACTTTCCTATCTGTATACAGATATAAGGAAAGTATAGGAATCATGATTTTTTTCGACCTCGAGTTTTCGACGGATTTTTACGTTTTGAGGTCCCCTGAATCCGTTTTGACTATTTTCGCGATGATGTCTGTATGTCGCATAACTCATGAACCGATACACAGAAAAACACCAAATTTTAAACTTAAGCTTTATTTCAGCGTCTAATGAACTGATTAGATTTTGGGCAGAGTCGGAACATCTGGGGGGTACTTTATGGGTGGTCATTTTTATATTTTATGGAATATATGTTATTTACGTTTGGAGAAGAAAATTCTTCAAATAAAAGTTACTTCTAATATAATTATCTATACAAAATTTTCCTAAAATGGTCGGTATTCGAGAAATTTGACAAAATGTAAAAAAAATTATTTTTTATAAAAATTGTTCAAATAAAAGTTGTTTGTAATATAATTCTCTATAATTTTTGTTCTATACATAATTTCTCTAAAATGGACCGTATTCGAGATATTTGAGAAAATGTGTAAATTTCGAATTTTGAAGAAAACTCAAAAACGGATAAAGATAAAAAACATTAAATTTTAAATTTAAGATTTATTTCGGCCTGACGTGAAATGATTAGATTTTGGACAAAGTCGGAACATCTGGGGGGGTACTTTATGGAAGGCCGTTTTTATATTTTATGGAATATATCTGTTATTTATGTTTGGAGAAGAAAATTGTTCAAATAAAAGTTACTTCTAATATTATTATCTATAATTTTTGCTTTATGTCAAAATTTCCTGAAATGGTTCGTATTCGAGAAATTTGACAAAATGTGCAAAATTCTGATTTTTATGAAAATTGTTAAAATAAAAGTTGTATGCGATATCGATCTCTATAATTTTTGTTTATACATGATTTTTCTAAAATGGACCGTAATGGAAAAGTGCTAAATTTAAATTTTTCAGTATTTTCGTTTTCAATGAATATCTATAGAAAAATGTTTCGAGGTAGATGTGGCCAATGTATATATTTAGTTTATCCTCTAAATATTTATAGAGATGCTGCAATAGGTTGTACAAAATAACCGGAAAAAACCTACAATAACTAGATAGGAAAGACATGTGTTGGACACATCAGATTTTTTTTAAATTATTTATTTGCACCTTGGGGTTTTGGGGATAAATTTCATAATATTGGGGGATTTATTTCTGAATTTCTAAAAACATATTCATGGTTTTCATATTTTATCAATTTTTCACTTTATTTTGTAAACAGTAAGTCAACTTTAAAAGGACACCGCCTTTCAAAAAAGAAGGCACTGCCGGGCCTATGCAATTACGATGCCTCTCTAGGATATCAGATACACGGGCATAGTACAAAAAATTTGATATAAATCCGTATCAGATTACAGTAATCCGATTCATTACCTTTCTCCAAGTCGCTGATGAACCCAGATGAGCCCATATAGACAATCGCATCGGCCGCAATAAATTCAAAGATAAACACAGAAATTAGGGAGCCAGTGTGATCGTTATTGGTGTTTAATTTAATTTTGATCAACTTCTTGATGTCACAGTTTAGTTTTATATTTATTAATAATAATCGTAGCTGTCATTAAGCCTATTGCAAAAAATATTTATTATTAACATTTATGATCCTGATAGAACTTGAGAACGTTCTTACAGCAAGCGGCTGCAAGATTTTTTTTAGCTTTAAATAACGCGTTCAAAAATAAAGTTAAACAAGTTTTTGCTGTTTTAAGTTGCATTTTAAGTGGAATTTTTATTTTTAATAGAGTACTTAAACTAAAAAAGGTATAACTTTTTTTTGTCTTAACAAATGTTTAGCCCGATATCTACTACTGTAGTAAATAGTAAAGAAAGTATTAGTTTAGCCTTCCTTTATTTGACAAAGAGAAACAAATGTTTTAGTAATTATTGTATCAATGTCAAATTAGGATAATTCGCGGAAAACGTCAACTCTTTAGTTAGATTTGAATATGCAAAAGCCTACTTTGGATAGCGATCATATAATTTTTTTTTTTCAGTTATAAGACATTCTATCATTTTGTATGAGACATTAAGTGAATCTTGTATGAGGTACAAGTTACACTTCTCTAAAATTAAATATAGGTATGTATGGTTATTCAGCCAACAGCGCCGCCCAACCTTAATGCCTCTACTCGCTATAAATATTATATAGTTTTTTAAAGAGACAGACATCCCCTACTTAGAAAGCTGCAATGTTTCAATTAAAGAAATCTAGGGAAATATGGTAGTAGACAGGTGCGTAGGTAAATGTAAATACTATATAAAATAGCCGAAAATACAACTTCGTCTGCATTTTAACACCAACGAAACAAGCCGGCCCTGTCGCATACCAAGAATTCAGACTACTAATTTTATAAGTGCAATCAAATTTGTAACAGAACAACTGCAAGGTCAAGATATAAGTAACTAGAATTGAAAACATTTAACTACAGTCTAATGCGATGTGAATCACACAACACATTGGAAACAATAGTATCATTTTAAGTCTCTTTCACAGTAGATATCGCTTGGATGTTGCAACAAAGTATTTTATAGGGATAAAAAATCTAGCCAAAAAGATTTAAAACAGTAGCTTCACCAGACAGCACCAGCATTCTGAATACATCATTCTTAAAAAGTATACATCTTAGTAAGCTTGAAGTCGGTGTTCTTTTTTCTCATTTTAAGTACCTAGCAAGTATTAAAATACAATCGAAGAATAGAAAATTAGAGCTGTATATGTAACCACAAAAGTTTACAGTGAATAAAATGTTTTTCAAAAAACGTAGTTTTATTCAAGATTGATCAGTCTTTCAAATACATATAAATATGATTCATCCTTCATCTATGGTATACAGTGTGACATCAAGGTTTAAGGGAAGACGAGCCTTACCTTCTAACGTTTTAGCAACGACGAAAAGACACTGATTCGCATTTCGCTGACGACTATTCATCCAAGACAAAAATGTTCAGCAACGGCTTATTTTTTAAGATCGACTTCCACCAATGTACAATCGTTCTTTGGCGATAAAGGAATTAGTATTATTACTTTTTGTTAAACATTTTAGAATGTCATTATTGGAACCGAACTAGTTATTTATAATTATTAATATATCGGATGTTAGTAACATTTACCATAAAAGTTCATTAGGTACATTATGAGACAATTATTTATTGTTTAAGCTTAGAAACTTGTTTCTAAGAAATTATCATTTATTTGTTGCTACTTTTGTTGATTTACATGTAGGTACATCTGCAATTGCATCTTTTTATTCGAAGCTCTGGATTACATTACATCAGGATGTTGATAGTGGTTATTGTTATTAACTTCCTCACCAACCCATAAAAATGGGGCAGTTATTGTCTTCACTGCAAAATTCGGATTTGAAATAACACCAGATCTTTACGTTTAAAGATTTAGAAATCCAAAAACATGTTTAAACATTTACGCATATACAGTGGGGATTGTTAAACTTGTCATTGTTATTAACTTCCTCACCAATCCATAAAAATGACGAGGTTATTTAAATCACTGCAAAATTCGAATCTGAGATAACGATAACACCACATATTTACGTTTTAAGATTTAGAAATCCAAAAACATGTTTAAAAATTTACGGATGTACCTACGTGTGTGCGACGTGTTTTGTTATCAGGCGACAGCCCAAACTATACGGCCAACTTCGATAGGACTTGGAACATTTACTAAGTGGTGAAGCCTATTCCCCTCAAAATAAGGTCGTAATTATGTATTTTCTATACAGGGAGTGAAAAATGTAATTTGATTATCAAAAATTAGTAGGTATGTCGCTTCTAAAAATGGTCAAACTGATATCATTAGTGAAATTGTTTATATAATAGTTTTACCAAATGTCACTACTGGTATATTTCCCCCAATTTATGCTTAATTACATTTTTCGGTACTAATTTTATTAGCTATATATCGGACATAGGAAATTTGTACCAGGGGATTTCAATCATTTTAAAAAGCAAAATTTCCTTGCATTAAATGAATTCTATAACTTTTTTACACCTACCTATGCAGGGACCTACGAATAAGAAAGAAAATAAAAAGCAGTTTAATTTTATTGTCTCCATTTTCAACAGCAACAGTAGAATCTTTTTACATCATTGCGATTCCTTGATCTTTGGAAAAATTATCCTGTCTTAAAATAATAAAAGGTAGAAATATATCTATTAATAATTATTAATTATTCTTAATTATAATAATTATAATTAATTAATGATTAATAATTAATGACTAATAATTAATTATTGAGTTGGTCAACCAACAAAATTTTAAAACAACCTTTTTTCCCATATTATTTTAAAATCATTTCTGTACGTGCCCAAGTTGCCTATTCCTTAAAATTATTCGTTTTCGGTGCCACCATCTATACCTTAAGATTAGGCAGTTTCGTGTAGTAGGTTCAGATAAAGTTCGTTGATCTCCATTTACTCACTTTTAAAACAACCGGTCTTCGTATATTATTATAAAAGCATGTCTATGATGTCAAATTGGACTATTCCTTAAAATTATTCGTTTTCTGTTAACTATATTTATATACCTAAAGATAAGGCAGTTACGTTTAGTAGACCCAGATAAAGTGCTCTGATCTCCTTTTAATAAATTGTTGGTTAGGCAACCCTGGCACTGAAATACTCAATCATTAATTAATAATAATTAATATTAATTAATAATAATTAATAATAATTAATAATAATTAATAATAATTAATAATAATTAATAATAATTAATAATAATTAATAATAATTAATAATAATTAATAATAATTGTTAATTAATAATAATTAAAATCAATTAATAATAATACTTATTTATAATTATACATTAATAAAGGCTGAGGATATAGGTCTTAGAAGAGTCTAAAAATAAAGGAGAAAACTAGAACCAAGTAAACACAGTGAAACATAGAAGGACACAAACTTTTAACTGATGTGTCAGCAGCATTTGAGGTTTTCCTTACATTGAATACACGGTTGGAATTAAATTATTGCCTGTAGGTACTTTGTTTTTAGATTTTTCAATTTTAGTTTGTGAACACGTAAACGATATTCCGTATTTAACATAAAAATATCACCAAGGTTGCCATTATTGTATTTAAGGTGACAATTTCGCACACAATTACTTGTAGTGAGGTTGTTGCAAGCAAAGCGGTGTAGGCAAAGTAGGGACCCTATCAACACTCGCTCTTTCAGACAGGAAAGCAGTTTCCTTACGGAGACAGTGGGCGATATACGAAGGGAAATAACGGTGGTTCTATACAGGATGATTCGAAATAAATTACTTACCTAAAATGAAGGTGGGTAAAAAAAATTAAAATACCCCTTCGTTGTTACACTCACCAAATCTTTTAGTCATAAATGACTATGTACAAACAGTATTTATTTTAAATTTATTGTTTTTACAAAAGCGCAGAAAGTAAATTTCCAGAATATCTTTTAAACCCTTTGTTTTATTTTTTGTTAATTTTTGTGGAAATGCTGGTGTATTTACAAATGTTTTTTTTTATCTTAAAATTAAATGTGTATATTTTTTAGAACATTTTTGAGTTAAAAATTGAAGTCCCTCCTTTAGGAGAGTATACTTCCTTGAGACGATAGGATTGGAAGGGTCATTAAAGACATCGAGACATCCATGCTGCATTAGCGACAGAAGGGGACACAATAGATCTTTTAGGTCGCAGTGTATTAACACTCCATTCCTAACATAACATCATAGGAGGCTATAGCTTAGCAACGAAGGATTATTTATGAAATGTAAAATGAAAAACCAGATATGAATCAACATCATATTTTGCGCAAGCGTGCCGGGAAAGAACCAAAGTGGATAGAGTACCTAAATTTCGTCTATAATGTCTACATTTTCGAATTACTCGTTTCTAGATATCCCAAGTAGTTTCGAATGTTGTATAAAATGGAAAGTAAGCAAAAGTAATTCAAGGATGTTACTAAGTAGCTTCGAATGTTGTATAAAAGGGAAAACAGGCAAGAGTGATTCAAGGATGTAACTGCCTATTTATACCACAATCAAAATTATTAAATCTGCAATATAGTTCAATGCACGAAAATTCTGTAGATAGAGAAGAAGGGGTAAGATAGCATTCGTTGAAGTCTTGATCGATCATCTACGCAAGTGACTGCGCAGATTGATTTTTTTTAGCAATAATGCATCTACAAACGATTTAAAAGAATATTGGATATGTTAATCGTTAAAAATAGAATAGTATGTAACAAGGTTGGAATGAAAATTCGATAAGAGTTGAAGAGACTGTTACTTTCTCCACGGACACAGACACAGTAGGAGTTGAATATAGTAAAATGAAACTTATATATGAGTCCCCTAAATGCAAACTCGGTATTTGACGAAATTTTCAAAAGTAATATTTTGGCGCCATTCAATTCCTTATTTCAAACTCTGCCATTCTTCTCCTAAAATAAGATGCAAAACTCACTATTTATGTATTAAAAACGCTTTAGAAAACGAAGACTGGATGCAAAACTCTGTATTTGCCTTCACTTGTCAAATGCAAAACTACGCCAATGGCGTTGTGCCTAATAGTCACGTGATTAAGTAAGATCACCACCAAGAAGAAGAAAAAACCCTCATGGAGGAAGAAAACGAGTTTATTTTTTTTACAAGTACCTTTTTTGCTTATTTAGAAAATATTTTTTTGCTTGTATGTATATTATTACATCTAATAAAAATATTTTAATTTATATTTTGGTATCTTTAATTAAAAAAAAATTATAAGAAAATACATTTTCTAAAATAAGACAACCATACACTTATCGGTATTTGCAATTGTGAGTTGCAAAACTGGGTATTTTTAAAACATAAATGCAAAACTCGGTATTTTAATTTTAAAAGTATTTTTTTTTAATTTTGGGTAGGATTTCCGATTAAAAAACATAGTTATTTCAAAACAATATCACTAGAGCCAACTAAAAACAAAATTTAAAACTAATTTCATATGTATTTTAATTAATGACAGTTTTTTGCCCTTCCTGAAAAATTTTGTAACTAGCAAATACAGAGTTTTGCATTTAAGGGACTCATATGTCAGACATGTTTTTATTTAAATTATTTTCATAATTTGTTAGTTCAAGAGGAATGTTATCATATTCCATAAATGAAACATTATATTAACCAATTTTTGAATTTAAGTTCTACTTAACAAACGCCGCTTATTTTTATTCAGGCAAATTCAAACTAAATACTAGTACGTCGCGTAGAACTGTCAGTCATGAAATTCATGACTATCTAGGATGCGGGCGTAGTGTTCACAGCCATTGGCCAGTATCTATTACATAATGAACATTCTATCTCTAGAGTTAGAATAAAGTACGTGTAAAATACATAAGGCAAGTGTTGTCATGAGTGTTGCCTACTATATAGATATATTCTTTTATGTCCTACGTATAATGATAGTGGTTGGCATTGTAAGGTTGGTGGTTGTAAATGCAACCACGTGACCGGCCCTTGCTGTTCTGTTTTCGTTGTTGATGTTTCATGTTTTGATTGCCATTAAATACACAATAGTCAGTACGTTTAAACTATTATTAATATACTTAATATTACGAGTGTTTCAGAATTTTCTTTCAATCTCAAGAGCGAGAATGTTTTCTTTCTGTTATTATAAGTGGTTTCGGAAGAAGTACATTTAGCGGTGGCCGTGGAGAAACATATTTATAATTTTAGAGGTATAAATTATAACACTTAACACGCAACAAATAAATTTAATAATTATTTATGTACCAAGTCAGCAAAGAGATTCTGAGATTATGAGCCAAGCGAGAGAAGCGAGCGAGGCGAGTAACAGGGGATTTCGATAAAGACACTATGCTGACGTGGCCCATACAAACTTTTATTGCCAAATAATTATAATTAATAAAAGAAGAAGATATTATAACATCACATTTTAGTATAACAAAGTAAACAAACATAAAAATAACAGCTAATACAAATCAGACTATTTCTGTCAGACGGTCATGGTTATGTTGATTAATATTAGCGGCAGATAAAAATTATTGATTTTTACAGTGAGAAAAAGTATTTGTTTACTTCCGCAAATCGCTATTGTAATGCATGGCTTTGTTGACGGTTTGCGATAAAATATATGATAAATCATAACAAATTAGACCCACCCAGGTTAGAGTGCTTCCAGGATAAAATAAAGACTTTTTTCAAAATTGTACATAGCTCTGAAACAAAGGTTGAAAGTTCGCATAAGCTTTGTTTTGGTTCACGTTCGTAACTGTTCCAGAACCTATAGAGCATGCGCAGTAGATATTCGCCGTTTTGGTTTCACCATAACTAGTTCCGATTATGAAAGTTGTGTTTTGGTTTTTCTTGGGAATGGTTCCATAAACATTCTTGAACACTTCAGTTCTAACCCAAAGCGAGAACTGTTTCAGAATTGATATGTTTGCGCTTGCGCTTTTTTGCAAGTAATTTTGTTATTGAGATCCTGGCCATATTTTGTGATGGCATTTTTACAAAGAATTTTCGAATGACTAATGAGAATGTTGCAATTTTTTTTATGAATAAATTATTTAATTTATATACGTTTTACAATATTACATGGCCTTTTTCTTACTTAGAGACTGGCACTGTATATTTCTTCTTTTTTAGTTACAGTTTACTTTTTAACATTTAAGGCCAATGCCCACTACACCGGATCATACTATGACCGTGACCGTACCGGCATAGGCAGAAAAATATTCTTTGTATAGATTTAAATGAGACAATGCCCACTAGACCGGCCCGGCATCGACCAACACCATCCTCATTTGAATCTAAACAAAAAAAAAAAAAAATCAGGTCCGGGCACGGTCATAGTATGGTACGGTATAGTGGGCATAGACCTTTAACTGTTTTGGCAGTGTTTTGGTATCGAGTACAAATGAAATTGTTACGGAACTGTTCAGAATTAAGGACCATTGCGCAATAGTTCTGCGCATGGTTCTGGAACAATTCTCGAACGTGAACCAAAACGAATTTCAAATGAAACAAGAGAAATGCCGGTTGAAGCCAGCCAAGCAAATTTCGACTAAAAATGGAGAGCTAGTTGTCGGAAAATTTATTAAATTCTCAGATATCAAAGCGGCAGCATCAGAAATCAATAGTGTGCAGATCGCATAAAATGTACACTTACCCGACTACAAAGTACTGTAAAAAGTGTGAAAAACTTTCAAGCAACAACAAAGAATTTTAATAATTTTAATTTTATAAAACCATCTTTTAAAACCAATTTGTATTAAAGTAATATTGGAAAGGATATTAGTATTTTAATAAATCATTTAAGCAAATTTATCTACATATTTGTAAACGTTTCAACCTAACAGCCATTTTCGTTAAGTGTAATCCTGCTGTAGTCCCTTAAGTCCTTCTCTGCCTTATTTGGGCCTATTGCGGCCTCGCAATTTTTTAAATTTAAATAAGTTAACCTTCGAAACCCCTATCAGTCCATGGTCGTCATCGCCAGTCGAAGTATCCGTCCATTCTACTACTCATTCAAGAATATGCTGGATCCGCCAAGTTGCTGAATCTTAGTCGAAAGACGTCTGGACTATTCGAGAACGCCTCATACGTATATAAACAGACTAAGCTTTGCCGTCTTAGTTAAATTATAGTTCAGATATCGTATCAATAAAAAAAGATATATAATAGTGTTGTATTTAGTATAGAGTTATAAAATAAATGTCTAAGTAAGAATAAACTAAGCAACAAACTGTTTAAATAAATAAACGTTACACTATGAAGATGGTCGATGGTAATTTTAATATGAAACCATCCGCCAATGTCTTTTCACAACTTTTCAATAGGTATGTATCATGGATCGTCTACGGAAGATGATAGATAAAGACTTATCAATAAATTAAGTGACAATTTAGACCCATCTTCGCCCACTATTGCTTGTAGATTTTACTCACTACTTGAAAGATAAACCCTGTAGGTACGGAGGGGAGATACGTCGAAGGACTTTAGCAAATTCGCAGACATATTTTTCTCTCATGTCGTGTATAAAGTGGGGGAGGAACTGCAAAGGTACCTTTCAAGTAGGGAGCCATCAGCCAAGTCTAGTAGGATTATTGTAGGCAAAGTCGGGACGACCGCTCTTTCATTTTTTCTAGAGCGACACCTAGAATTAGTATCTACAGCATTGTCTAAATAAGAACCCGATGATTCTGAGGCGGGAACTGTTTGATAGGTTTCCACCAAAATTAATTGAGTTTCACTGCTGTCTCTTTTCTATGCTCCTCATTTACTTTTCGGTTTTTTCACATTGATATTTTGAACATTTAATCGATCAATGTCACATCGCACCACAACTACTCCAACAAAAAGTGTGAACAAGTTAAAATTTAGGTACCTATTTATCGGGTGTGGTATCAACATACGAGTATTTTTAAAGATGAGATTACATATATTTATATGAAACACTGTTTAAAAACGTTTTAAATGAAGGAGCTAATATTTATTTGTTATTCTTGTAGTACTATGCAGTACTCATTTAATGCTAATAGAATCATAGAAATAATGTTAAAATTGTGTTACAAAATGATAATTTAATAATCGGAAAGGAATACGCACTTTTCTTATGCAAACGGGAATGTCTAAATTATTGATGTGTTAAATTACTTGATGTCCACATCAAAAGTGTCTCCTCCTACGTCTAGATTTTAAGATACAGGGTGCTGAAGTTAGAAAATCCTCATTATTTCAAATAGACGTCAAAAAACTTAAATATTTGTGTAGTTAATTTACATTACTTAACTACTACAATCAAAATATTGTCACTTACAGGGTGATTCGTGATTCCGCAAATATTTCTCGATCAAAGTTGGTATTTCCTCCGAACATAGATGAAATGCCGGAAAAAAATATACTAGCGTCAAAGTCTCTCAACCTACTTTGACCGAAAAAGATCTGCGGATCATAAATCATCCTATAAGCGATAATATTTTGATTATAGTAGTTGTATTGACTATACAGAATGAGTCATAGGATAGGATTGGGCCCATGGGCACTTTTGATATGGACATCAAGTCAGTAATTTAACATATCAAAAATTCAGACATTTTGACGGTACTCCCGTTTGCGTAAGTGGTGGTCCTTTGATTATTAAACCACAAAATAAATTATGTTTGGCTATACAAAAAACGGCAATAAAGTGAGTGATCATTGCCAGATGTATTGTTTTAAAAAAGAAAAAATATTTATTTTTCAACAATTCCCAAAAAATGTTTGAGCAGTGTTGTTCTATAAATAACAAAGTTAAGGATAAGATTGGCTACTGCAATATAAAGGTACATACATGCACATAACAGACAAGGACCGCTGTCGCTAGTCGCGCATACATGTAGTGAGCGAGCAGAGGTGCCAGTATCATAATTTATTTTAATTTTACTCATAAAATATAAATAGCAGGTTGTATTAGATAAGATATATGTAAGCCTCAGAAACAGTCACTGACAGTCAGGATTTTGAGCCGGAATTTATTTTTATTTTTCCAAATAATTTTCACATTGTAGTCAAGGTCACACTGTTCCAAGAAACTTCAAGCATCATTTCGATGAATATCGAAGCAGAGTTAGTTTAAAAAAACAGTCTAAGACCTATCCTGAAAAAGATTAAAAATCTAGGGCGCAAAATCTCTATAACTGATTGTTTATGACTACTGTGGGAGTAAGAATAAATGTTGTAAATATGTACCATTTTATGTAAAATGAAATTTTATATGAGGATTTTTGGCATTAATATCGTGGATTTTAAAAAACGCTAGGATTTTAGTTTCAAGAGCGACATCTTTTTATCATATCATATGTCATTCATCTCCACTCCGTTACTTTAACCAATTTAATTTAAATAGGGAAAGTGCCAAAAGTATGACAAATCATTAAACATTTTTATGAGGAATTCAGCAATGTGACTATTAATTGCGTTACTTTTGATTTTAGCGCCCTCTAGCGTATTATAAAGTGTGACATTTCATTTGAAAGCTAATTTTATTAACAATTTAATGCATTATGTAATTTTTTTATTTTGGTTGATTGCGATAAAGTTTTTATTTCTTAACGTTTGAGCTCTGTATTTATTTAAGGTCTTGTTTCATTCAATTATGTTTTGTTATGTTGAAAATTCAATTATTAAGAAAATTAGCATTCAAATGAAGTGCTATTTACCATAGGTAACAGATTATTAACTCGCTGAGGGCACTAAAATAAAAATAACCCAATGAATGGTCACTTTGCTGGATTCTCCATAAAATTACCTTTTCAATGATGCGTCATTCTTGGCATTTTCCCTATTTAAATTGTATTGGTTAGAGTAACGGAGTGGAAAAATATGTCACCCTTCAAACTAAAATCGACCTGACCGATCGTTTTTTAGTTTATAGAGAAAAAGAATGGCGTCCGCCTTCAAACTAATAGAGCCTTATTTATTCAGCAGAATGTCATGTGATGTATCTCTTTATGGCGGCTTTCACTTAGTGTAGCGTATTCGCATAGCAGCATCGCTGTATTTTGGATAGATATAATTTATTTAATATAGGCATATAAATTACCAAAATAAGACATACAATGTAAAATTAAGTAAAACAATTCAGACTTTCGTTGAGAATATTCATCTACTGCATAAAATGTACTGCCAGTGATCAGAGTGTTAATTGCTTTTGTAAACTTAGGATATACCCATTTTTTTATTTCACCCGGCAGTTTAATAAATCAATAAGATTAGTGGATTTTTTAACAAATACCTCCAGTCTGTATCGTTTCTTATGTATTGCGCAAGTGAATGTCGTTTTGACATGTCAAATTTGGGATATTTCTGTGATTTCCAATAAGAGGAACGAGCAGTTTTGCCCCACCTCCCAATAGAAGTAAAATATATGCTAAATGAAAGATATCGGTAAGGAGAACATTTGCTTTTATTATAACTTCTCTCAATTGTTTGTCCGTTCCAAGTGTCTACTAAAGTTGAAACCATATGGAAAACTTTTATATTATTGGTTTTGTGAAAAAATTTATTCGTGATAAAAAGTTTTGCATGATCCAAAACTTAAAAGGCAACCATCAGATACCAATTTTTTTAAGCCGTATACGAGGTTGGTCAAAAAATATGAATATGAAATATGAGTAGTCCCTATTTTTTTACAATACAGAAGAAGGCTATAAAGTACACTTATTTAGAATTAAAAGTTATATTCAAATATGTAATTAGAATCATATAGCATAAAAATTCAGGTAAGGTGATTATTTACGTTTTACATTATTTGTAGTTATAAATTAAATAATCATTAAACCTGAATTTTAATGCTAAATGGCTATAACTGCATATTTGAATATAACTTTTAAATCAAAATAACTTTACTTTATAACATTCTTCTGTATTGTAAAAAATAAAGGTACTCTTGAGTTAAATTCATATTTTTTGACAAATCTCGTATACGGTTTTAAAAAATTGATAATTGATGGTTGAATTTGTAATTTTGGAACATGCAGAACTTTCTATCACGAATATATTTTTATCTGACCGATAGTTATTCTTTCAATAACAAAATGTACGAGAAACCGGTCATAAGTAATTCGTTGTAATGTTTAAAATTTTTCAATAATAACACTTTTTAGATAGAAACTTTTAGAAGCAGACAGTAAATTCCAAAATATTTTTTAATTATAGCTCCAATAGATATTTATCTTTCTGTATAAAAGTAATTAAAAAAAAAATCATATGTCATAGTCTGGACCGACATGTATAGGATGCCCCACCCTGTATGTGTTATAAATAGCTTTATATTCGATCTAATGTAAATGGGGTAATAATAGTTATTATTGTATTATTATGTTTGTCTATTAACTTGGTCTCGAACCATTGGGCCCAGTCCTTTGGGGAGCATACATAGGGCCCTGCAACCAACACGTAGAGGCCCTTTGGTAAGGGATACACGTGGAGGATAAAATTAACATAAGCACCTATCATGCAATTGGTTACATTTAGGATGATATAACTCGGAACGGACTAGTAATTGAGATGAGTCGTAATGAAGAGAAATGTTCTCCTTAAAAATATCTTTCAATTGATATATAACTTATCCTTGTTGGGGGTGGGGCAATTTCCCATACATTTCTGCCCATTGTCCTTTCGATAAATATAAATTTCCGAAAAGGTAATTATTTCTTAAAAAGAGACCTGAAAGAATCACGAGGTCTGGCTTCGGCAAGTACACCTCCAGCTTTTTTCTGCTCAAAAAAGCTCGAACAGCATGAAAAGAGTTTCCATTTATATCATAAGTACCATAATTAATGTGACCATGAAATACTGAAAAATATAGGGTATCCCATTAGTGCGTAATTGCTCGATAAATCAATTTGTGTTATAAACACAGAAACAAGTTTCAAATAAAAGTTATATGGATTTGAAAAAGGCTTATTTTTAAAATATTTTATGATATAAAAGTGACAATTAAAAATAGAACACCATGTATTTATTTCAGTTTTAGAATGGTCTAGTAATACTGTATTCAACGCTAAAATAATTTTGAAAAATATTACAGTGCTTAATTGCTAAATAACAAGAAATCAAAGAATGATGAATGAATGAAAATTATTTAAATTATAGACTTAACCTAACGAATAGTGATGACAGAATTGGTTCATTTTATACAGAGTGCTTTGAAACATGTCATAAATATGCCTTATTTTAAGTTCAATTAACTCGAGTTTTTCAAATTCAACACCCTGTATATTATTTTAGCATTAAATTCGTTATGAATGTACCTATCCAACCTATCCTACATGTTAGCTTATTATACATCAGTGTTTAATTGATCTATAGCTGTTTTGTTATTGGAGATACTAAAACACTTTTAATACAAAAGTTGTACGTACGACCATATTTTACAATTATTCTAAAATATATAGGGTAATCTTTAAATGAGAAGCGAAACGAACTACTTTTTTAAACCAAACAATCTGGATAACAGATTTGGTTTTCACATCGATAAACAATTTTACTAGATTTAAAATTCCTAAAATGTTTTCAATTTTCATTCATTTGCTGTGATGTTTACAGGGTATGCCTAAAAGCGAGATTACGATAGTCTCAATTTTTTTTTTAAAGATTTTGATGGTTTTATTATAAAAATTTAATCTTTTCTAATTCTAATTGGCTTTAGAAACTTTGGTCAGTTAGAAAACTACAAATAGGAGGGTCTAATTGATTTTTATAATTCTTCAAATAAAACAATCCTATTTTCAACTTAATTCCTCTGAAAATAAAAATGTGTTGTGTCCTTATTATTATCATCACTAGTTACAAAGTTTAAAACATCTAGAAAATTAGAGGTAAAACTCAAGGATTGTTACATAGAAGCGTCTTAAATTGAATACTTTATGAAAATTAAAGCAAAAGAGAAGCAAACGCCTAAAAAATTTTGTTAACCCATTTTTCAGAAATAATAGATGGTATTCTGTTCTTCCATCGCAAGTATTAAAAAATCATAGACATTAATTGGTGGTAAACATACAGGATATCCCATTTAAAAAATTTAATAAATCGTGACACACCCTATATACAACATAGCAAATGAATGAAGTCTATTAAAATTGTTTGACAATGTAAAGATCAATGCACAACTATCTTCAAGGTGTTTGCATTAAAAAAGTATACATTTGGTTTGCCCCTCATAATAGACTACCCCGTATATTTGAGAATAATTGTAAAATATAGTCATATAACTTTTATATTAAAAATTTCTTTGTATTTCTAATAATAAAACAGCTTTTGATCAATTATGCACTGATGGATCATCCCATTTTGCGAAACTGGGATTTTGGTGTTGCCCGAATCGTCTAAGTGAACTACATCAACTCAAAAAAATATCGTATGATACAAAACTCATAAAACATCAAATTTCTATTTAAAAGTATATACCAGCGTATCGCTCATAAACCATAAAATATCGCAAGCTATATTATCAACCATAATCTTCTTAAAATATCGTAGGTTATGTCACTTACTTTTAAACATAAAGCGGAAAAAACAGTTTTTTGTGTTTCCTATAAAATTACTTAAATGATATATCGTTGGATGGGTAAATGTATAAAGAATTTTGATAAAATAATATGCACATGAAAAAAGATGGCATAAACCATCTCTATACAATTTAGAAGCTGCCTCGCTCTTTCTAATGTGACAGCCGATGCAACAGCTGTCTGCCTAACACAATCTGAATACTTGCAATAAATAAGGGCATAATTGACGAGATTTGGAACAAAACCGAATAAATCCACCTATCGCGGTTTGACCGATATACAGGTTTATATCGGCGTATCCGCGAAATAAACAAGCTAGAACCGACATTCAGTTCTTTACTAAATGATGAACTGTAGGAGTAATAAAGTTTGAAAATACCTGTGCGATCCGTAGAGCTGGGAGATGTAGAACTTGAATTAAAAGATCACCTTCTGATTGAACACTTTATTTTAAACACTAATGGAATCATTTGATCTATCACTACATGGTTCATTTAAGACTAAACACTTTTTACATTTACAGTATTTATTTAAGAAATTTCTTACTCAGGCCATTTTAATATATATAAAAAGTTGTTACATGATGGCGGACAGAACGTCGCCTTTTTAATACCGCAAAACGTTGTGATGTTTTCTTTGAGAGGTACTGAAGCTCTAATTCTGCGCGGGGAGATGGTCGTTAAGCGCGCTTGAGATTCGCGCTTGACCAATAAGAAGTGCATTGAGCATGTGGCGCTAACCAATGAAAGAGGATGACGCCTATAGCGGTAACCAATGAGAAGTGGATAAGAAGTAAATGATGACTGTGGCGTAGTTATTTGTTGGGACAGTGCCGCTTGATGAATGTAATTTGTTGAATGTAATTCAACACCACCATAAACAATTTTTGGGAAATCGCGAACTTCCATTTGCAAAGTACTGTTTTTCGTTTGTTTTGTCAGAAAATATTATTGGAGCCGTCATTAATAATATATCCTTTGGAATTATAATTTAGAAAAATGATTTTTGTTAAAAATATAACAAACAAAAATGGATTTATTCAGTTTTGCTCAAATCAAAACAGTAAAAACAACTTTAAAGAAAGAAATCTCTCTTACAAACTGCTTTTAAACTGCAACTAATGCTGGTACGCTGTTTACTACTACACTAGTGGATTTAGTTGGTTTTGCATGAAAACATCAATTTCAACCCTGAATTCTATAAAGATTTAATTGATTTTGCTCGGACAAGTAGTCTATAAAGATGGAATTTAACAAAGTCAGTTGAAATCCGCCGCTAACTTAATTTTCATAAAAAATGGATTTATTCGGTTTTGCACCAAAGCTCCTTAATTATGAATAAGTGGATTAGTCTTAGTAGTTTTTCGTAGTTGATTGAAACCTAACAAAACAAACCAGAATCATTCAGTAATAGAAACTAGAATGTTCTAGTTGGAATTATTGGTATAATAGTCAAAAAAGTCTCAAAATATCAAAAAAATTATAAAAACGTTATCAAGTTGTTACCAACATAGAAAACTAGTTACTTTTTATATACTTTTAACAAACAAAGGCATTATATGTTTCATGATGAATACGGAAAATCATTATTATTTACCATTTTCTATTGCAAAAAAAAACTGAAAAAAAAATTACATCCTGCTCGACTTTATCACATAAATGAGACTACTTATATACATTGAGTGTGAGCTGATGGATTATATCTGGTTACAGGGATCTAAAAACACATGGGTGCTTTCAAATCTATCTGTTCACCATTAAAAGGGCAATTACAGATGCATGAATAATATGGGAAAATAGATACACTGCAGAAATGGGTATCCCTCACAACAAATAACCTGATAGATTCTGGAACATACATAGGTAAAAATGAAATTGAAGAATAGAGACAACTAAGCAGTAACATAATTCTAAGGAAAAAGGATTCAAAGGCTTTCTCCATGACCTCAAAACAAAAAAAAGATAACGTGAAAACTATTTGAAATAAATATAAAGATTTGTATGGAGAACATTTTAGCAACAGGATATTTGGGCCTTAAAAATATAACTGCCTCTGTAGTGAAATCCAGTCCAGAAACTACTGAATACTGTTTAAAACTGCAAATGGCCATTGGTATGATTTCTTTTCATTACCATAATCATGCTGCATACTGATTACCCAGAAGAAACAAAAAAAACGGGTCACTGGTTTTCCTTTTCCAGGAAATGCCCACTAGCTATTCCTTACTTTTTGGAAAAATTATAATCATGAATATTGTTTTTAAATCAGCTTTTAATAAAATTGTATTTATACCAAGGAATTATGATTTTACAAAAAAAAAAAAAAAAAAATGTTAATACTTTTCTCCCAAAATGCTATAAGGACAGTGTTGTAACTTTAAAAAAGTATACAAGTGCATTAGAATGTGATAATAGCAGCCAGTTTTACATAAATTATAATAAAACCAACTTGCTCACTTTTTATGAATTAACTGTACAAGATACTGAAGGAATTATTGAACAATGAATTTTCAAGATTTTTTATGACTTTATATTCCTATAAAATCACAATATACAGTTTATCATCTTATGGAACTATGAACAAGTGTAAATGACAAAAAAATTTATTTTGACACTCATATCATTCTACTTAATACCAAGAAATGCCAAATGAGTAAAAATGGCTAGAATGAGGCTCCAGACAAGCTTAAAAGTAGGTCATGCTTGCAAAAAAACTGTCTCTTCTAGAACACTCCATAAGTGATTTGCTTAATATTTGACATTTCTTAGTTGTAGATAAAGCTTAAATCCTAAAGATAAATGTCCAATGACACCTATTCAAGCATCCCATCCAGCGACATACTGTATAACCATACGTTCTGCAAAAAAACTTTTTATTAAGAAACAAAGATTGTTTCATTAACTTAATCCTAAAGGCGGGTACAGATCTGAGCATGTACGCGTATGAGGCAAGTCGAGGCCGAACCGAATGCCTCCTACACGAATAGTGGACGCACGAGGCGCTGTTCGTCACTGATCCAGTAAATTCGCGAGCACGCAACCGTATACCCAGAAAATGCGTAAAATTAAAACAAAAATGAAGGATGACGCTGAGGTCGCGGAGTTGAGTGCATGTTTTATTATTTTATCCGACACATTAAAGAAAAAAGGAGAGAAAGGAATAGATGGCCGATTTCCTACCAAGGATATTCTTTTTTATGGTTTTGTAATAGAACTGGCGTTTTGCTCTCTTTAAATCCAGGAAGCAAAACGTTTTCCTGGTTTCACTCCATGCAAAATAAATCTTAAAAACTCGCTATAATCTGTACGGTGCTGTATGGTACAAATTCTCTGCCCAGACTGAGCACGTACTGTGCATTGCCTCCCGTTGATGTACCGCCAACAAACGGATCGGGGCGAGGCCGTACGGCACACACAAGGAGGCAATTTGTCGCTCCTCGGAAGCCCGTCCACACCTGCATGCTCATGCGTCCTCGGCTTGCCTCATACGCGTACGTGCTCAGATCTGTACCTGCCTTTATATGAACATTTTCTTTAGAGGAACATAATACCTTATTCTCGAAAAAACCAGAAAAGCTTAAAATAGGAAAAATTGAATGTTTTAATTTACAGTAAGTGGGTGTATTCATTCAGTCAAAAACAGTCTCACCAAATTTCAACACTGGCCGAAAATGTATTATATTATATTGCGGATGTAAAATGAAATATTTTTTTTTTAATTCCTACAACTAGTCAAATAGAAATTAAGAGCTGAAATTCAGCATAGCTTTACACCCTTTTATTAACGAGAGCTAAAAACACTTTATTTTTAATAGGATTTTCGACGATTTTATTATCTGTATTTTAATTATAGTAAAATGAGATCGAGGAAATCAAATTATTTTATTTATTTACGGAAAATCTCCTTTTACAAAATAATTATCAGTAGATATTTTAAACCTAACCTAAAGTATCACACAAAAAAGAAAAAAAACTTAAATATCACAAAAAACTTAAGAGCTAAAGCTAACTCGATAAGTACTCCCTCAGCTGATTTTTAAACCTAAACCGACTAAATCCCAAAAGATAAGTGTGTCTGTTAATTTCATTTCCTTGCCTTTGAAATCTGGTTAAAGGACTGTTGAGTCCGTAGTTCGTATGATGGAAGCTAATTGAAAATAATGGTTTCTCTCTATTATTTATGTTGTTTAATCTAAAGTTTATTAGCTCCAACATATCCGGACAAGCTATATTCCCTTCCAGAAGGTTATAAAGAAATATCATTACTAATTAACGTTTTCTCAACTGACAATAAGTTTAAATTGTTATTAAGCTCCCTCTTAGAAAGATAAGGCATATGTAACCTCCACTGACAAGTTCTTAGAAACCTATTTTGAACTGCTTCTAAATTTAAAATATGAGTCTGGTAATGAGGTGACCAGACTAGTAAAGTGTTTTCAAAATCCATAGAACCAGCCCTCATTAATAAAAGGGTGATAAGCTCTACTGAATTTCAGCTCTTAATTTATATTCGTCTAGTTGTAGGAATTTTTTAAATATTTAATTTTATGTTTGCAGTATACATTTTCGGCCAATGTTGAAATTTGGTATCTTTTTGACTTAATGTATATGCCCAATCACTTTAAATTAAAACGTTCATTTTATCCTATTTTAAGATTTTTCTGTTTTTTCGAGAATAAGATACTATGTTCCTTTTAATGGTATTTTGCTAAACTATTCAATTTAAACACAAGTAACGAGAACACAATTAGCCCCACATTGAGCTAGAGGGTAGGGAAACATTCAAAACGGGATCACTGGGCTAGCCAATAATAGCAGTCGGACTTGTGGGTATCATGCTGTGGTCATGGGACTAGTTGTGTTTACATGTTACTTGCATTTAAGTTGAATAGAAAGTAGTTAAATTTATTTTTTGCATGACTTATTTCTTATTTAGAAAATCATTTTGCATTTATAAATATGCTTTGTTCATTATGCAAAAAAATGGAGAGTACCCAAAAACGTAGTTCCTCACTAAGTTACTTATTATGAAGAAATTAAACAAAAGTCTTTTAGAGATCAAAGTTTTTAACTACCAATGAAATCAAAATGGTATCTGGCTCTGAAACAACATTTTGAGACAAATTAAGTCTAATAATATACATATCTGTGTGCACTTTATACTTAAAGAAACAGACAAAAGGTACAAAAAAAAATTTAATAAACCATGAAAATACATTCAACATCAAAATGTTGTTTGTTTCAGAAATTACATTTCATTTAAAAAATTCATACATATATTTTTTAATAAGGTATTTAAGTAACTAGATTTTATGAATGGAATGAAAGATCTAAAAAACCCAAGTCAAAGAAAAAAATTAATATATTTTGTTAATGGGCTCATTCACCGTCATCGTACGGTTTTGTATTATTAAGAATCAGTGTCGGTGAACGAGTAAACTCGAAACAGTTTATTAAAACATAAAAGCACAAATTAAAGTCGCTTCTAAGTTTAACAATCAACAAAATTTTACATTTGACACATGTTTTGTGATTTGTAATGTTCGTTTTGCATTTAGTTTTGTCAAATACGCCAAATGGGAACTAAAGTAAAGGAACTGTGACAGTGTTATTTGAGCAAGTTAAAGTAAAATATGTTGTAACATATTTTACCGTAAGATAATTTCAATACGACTCAAAATAGGTATTTGTAATAATAAATGATAACTAGATTTATTTAAACAAACTCTATAACAATATGTCAAATGATTTTAAATTTCAACAATGTTCTTTGTTCGTTCACCTTCATCGCACCTGTTTAAATGAAGCATAGAAAAGGATTCATAATCAAATGAAACACGGCCATTGACTGAAGTGGTTTTTGAATGGAACATATTTTTCATTTGTTTTGAAAGGAAATGAGAGATCAAAACTATTAATAAAAATAATTTTAAAATGCAAGAAGCTTGAATAACAAGCTGATAATATAAATTAAAATGCCAACTAAAAAAACTGACCATCCATGCAAAAACCATATAAGTCATCATCTTATATGGTACTTGCAAGGAATACAAAAATTTAAAAAGGTTTATTTATGTAACAGTTAATGTGATTTGTGTGTTTTGCACATAAGATGTAAGTACTTCTGATGTCTTTTCATGACATAAACCTAATTTTGCCAGAAGTTGACTTATGTGTTTTTTTAAATGAGGATTCAATTTATAGTGGGCTTACTACAAAAAGTGACCAAGTCAAATTTTATGAGATATAAGATATGACCAAATCACTTGTTAAACTCAGGTCTACAAAAAAAATTAGCTTCATCATATTGATGGAGTTTATTTAGTACTTTCAGGTAGTATAAATGTGACTTGGTAATTTATATTTTGATAGATTAGACTTTCACAAGTGACTTGGTCATAACTCAAATCACATAAAATTTGACTTGGGTAATTTTTCACAGTAAGCCCAGGATATGAAGGACGTTTCCTTCATACTTTTAACTCACATTTATGACTACCATTTCAGATATTTAATTCCAATAAATCATATAAAGTGTACAAGAAAGTACTAAACGACACTAAATTTTCATTCTGTTGCTGCAGTTATCTTATTACTAAAGTAGTGCGTAAGTCATTCATTTACATTGCCATCACTTACACATTGCACCATCTATTATTTTTGTTTATGTAAGTACCTACACACATTGAAACCAACAATTATTTTAATTATTAATTTTCAACGTTGATATATTTTGAGAAAGAGAATGTTGTTGATTTGTCATTTGGACAAAAATCATTCATTCTCTATAAATGTTATAATGCTATGAGACTCACCTAGAAATATTCAAATCTTCACCTACTATAAAGCGGACGCAAAATTATCACAAAGTATATCTAAACCCAAAATCATAAATAAATCAGTTTCTGCCAGAGTTTTTGATGAAATTTCGTTGTTTCAGCTTTTTCTCTATCGTGACAAAATAGAAATGGCGGATGATGGCGTTATAATTATTGACATTATGACATTTGACATGGCGTCTCAATGTAGCCAATCGCCAATCCAACTATAAACCAAATCTCCAAAGGCTTTTGGCACAGCTTTATTGTATAAAGGCTGTATGTCACGATACTAAATTAAGTACTAAATTTAGAACTAAATTAATGCATTTTTTAAGTACTAAAAAAATTCACGTTGCAAACAGCAAATTTAGTACTAAATTTAGTGCTAAAAAAAGTCATTAATTAAGTACTAAAAGTGCGCCGAAATGTTGCGCAGAAGTTTTTCATAGAAAAAGTTCACACGACGGTATTTTCTGTACCCTTTTATTTTTAATTAGCGACAATTTTACATTATCGCCTTGAATAAAGTTCGCTTGTTTGATTTTGTAGGTTTTATTGTGTTTTTTTCGTGGTTTTTATGCTGTATTTGGTTGTTGTCAAGTCAACTATACTCTGTTTTTAAACTAGGAGGAGCGAATTGAAAAGACGCATTTACACAGGGAAAAGTAACTAGATTTGTTACTAAGAGCGAGTTTCGAAATATAGTCGTGTTCAAAATTTATGAAATAATTATCTTTATCGGCCTTAGTCGGTGAACGGCCAATTAGCGGTTAAGAAACGAATAAATGTCATAGAAGTAATTTTTTAATTGGTTCCAGACAACGGTCGCAAATTTCACATTATTGTGATCTGAAATGTGTGTCTAAAACGAAATGTCACTGTCAAATTAAGGTCAATATGGTTGTTGATTGATGTCAGAAATACTTTTTTCTTGCTTTTGAAATCGACTTTTTGAGAATAACTATGATCTTTTTAAAATGAATATTAAATATTTAAGAAAATTGTTAATGGAATATCCAGATGTAGCCAGGTTAGTATAAAATATAAAGATCTGTTTACATTTTTAAGGATATATTTGTTATAGATATAAAAAGTAAAAGTTAATCAGTGAATGACAAGTGGATCACACAGTAACTGGTATCTCTTCTATGAGTAATGTGGATATTATGGCTTATTTAGTGTTAACCCATGGTTAATGCGCTAGAGGGCAAATAAAGGCATTCAAAAGTTTACAGGCCTATGAGTCAGAATTTGTTTTGAAAACTGGAACTAACATTTTCATAACACTACATGTCAACATATATTTTTTAAAGTGAACTATTCAGACATACCTATGTATTAATTTTAAGTATTTTTAAAAATATTTTTTGTGAAAGTAATGTTCTCATTGTGCCAAATTAAGATTATCCCTAAAGTAGTAGATGGTGTTTTAAATATTATAACAATTTTGTAAATACTTTTATTCTATTCTAATAAATAAAATTTGCTTGAATAGTTACATTTTAATCATTTTGGTTAGAAATTCATCAATTTTTAGTTTTAAAAAATCAGTAATAAAATTATTTTTTTCTAAAATACTTCGGAATTCATCTCTTCATGGTAATCTCCCATCTTTTTACCTTCAAAAACCAATAATACATTTTCTACAAAACCTTCAGAATCAGCATGATTGTAAAATAATAAGGTGTCTTCCCTTTCTTGTAAGGCTTTTCAGGAATTGCTACCTTTAATAGTACTCAGTGTAGAAGGATCCATAATTGTAGATTTTCAATACAATTTCTTACTGAAGAACTATTATTTACGAAATAAAGTAAAAAAAACTAAGTAATGGATGAGATATCAAATTATAAAATGTCAGAACTGTCAACAATATCAATTATTAGCTGATGTTCATGCTAAAAAGTAATGTGTGAAACTGACTGTAATCTGACCAATCAGAAGGCTACAGAATTGCCAACTTAAATTCAAATCGCTCCTCTTAGTTTAAAAACAGAGTATAGTGTCAAATTGATAATAAAAACACCATTTACTTGTCTGTTTTACACATAATATTTCATTTCTCTGTTAATTTTACGTATTAATACGTCAATGCGCGTGCGCCTATAGTAAATTTAGTACTAAAAATTGGTATCGTTGCAAACGGAAAAAAAAATTTTTAGTTCTAAATTTAGTACTAAATTAATAACTTAATTTAGTGCTAAATTTAGTACTTAATTTAGTATCGTGACATACAGCCTTAAGCTGTGCTTTTGGTTCTTTCGGAAACTGATGATTATACTCGATGATGTTGGTATAACCTCTCAACGTGTTCTTGAAAAATTAATTAATTAATTCGTCCACTGTTTGAACTAAAACAAACCCCATATTGAAAATGAAAATAAAATATTTTTTGTTTGAGAATCCACATCGGATGCATTTTTTACATCTCGAGCGTTTTTTATCCACATCGGACACATCTGTCCCATTACATTTACGTATACTGAATCACAGACCTTTTATATATTGTTTTACTGAATCATGTGATCAAAGATTTACTACATCTCAGATGCATCCGATGTGGGACGTTATGTTTTTATAAAATATAGGCTGCCATTTTTTGATACCATGGCAGTTAGATAAAGACGGCCAACGAAATTCAAAAGAAAAAACCAACTAAACTAATGTTGGGAACAGTGCATCACACAAGTCAAAGGGACACAGATCCTCCATGGGCGTATCAAATAGTTTTTTCATCGGAATACAAAGGATTGTTTTTTAAATATTTTATCAGAGACAAATTTAAAGAAGAATGCAACTCAAAAATAAAATTTTATTGTAAAGAAAACAAATTTTGCTATTTTTTTAATCAAATGTAATGAATGATATTTATGAAAAAAAGGTTTCAAATGATAACACTGTTAATATATTGTTTATATAGTATGTCCCCCTAGGTTGGAATCATATGCGGAAAATCAAATGTAATGAATGATATTTATGAAAAAAAGGTTTCAAATGATAACACTGTTAATATTGTTTATATAGTATGTCCCCCTAGGTTAGAATCATATGCGTAAAACTTTTTTATTATTAATTTAAGGAAAAAAAGTTATTCTTCATAAAAAGTTCTGCATTATCTAAAACCTAGAATACAGTCATTAAATATCAATTATTTTCAGTGGTATACGAGGTTTGTCAAAAAATATGAGTTTTACTCAAGAGTAAAGTACATTTATTCTTTATACGACTGATAAAATTTGAAATCAGATATCCATGATAGTTGTATCACAGCTTAACAATACAGCTAAAACACTCTCTTGGCGGCAACGGTTTGCGTCGATTTCGTCGCGCATCGCTTAAGCTCCGCCTTCGAAGGGAAAAGACGGTTTTGGCGTTCAGAAGCGTACTTAGGCAAGGTGTTGAGTCGTGCGTATAATTTCGTTGATTGTATAATTTCGTGGATTTTGTTTGAGTTAAAGGTACTGTTATTATTTTGGTGACTCTTTAGCTGTGAGTAGAATGAGTTTGTGCAGTCAAAAGCTGTTTTAATAAGGGTTATACCTGCAAGAAAACATTCTTTAGTTTTCCCAAGGACCCAAACCGATAAGTACTACATTATAAGAAATTTTCATTGTTAAAAATATAATTTATACAGGGTGTCTCATTAGTGCGTTATTGTTCATTATTTTGTTGTAGACACGCAAGAAAGTTTTAAATAAAAGTTATATGGATTTGAAAAATACCTACATATTTTAAAAATATCTTTGGATATACAGGGTGTCACGTTTTTGCCTGGAAAATTAAAATGTATGTTTTTTAAATGGAACACCTTGTATTCTATTTTATGATGAAATTATTAACACCCTAAATTATTGTAAAGACGAATTGCTACAGAAAAATTTTATCAGGTAGGTATGTGTGTGGTTACCTTTTAATAAAAGCCTTGCGGATCCACTCCTGCGATACCTGTCTTAAATATAACAAAGATCACGTTGAATTAGACGATTTTTCTTTTTATTGCTTTTAAAAGGCATATGATAACGCCAATTCAGATACATTTGGAAATCTGCAACTGTCAAATGATGAATTTGTAGAACTAATATTCAATATTGAAAAGATATTTTAAAATAATTTTGAAGAATTGGCTACAAAAAATAACATTTGTACCACACTTTTAGAATTAATTAACCCAATACCCTTTAGTCATCCATGCTAACGTTTTCCAAAAGAATAACTTATTTTATTGTATGTTTAATCTCAATAACTAAAAAATATACTGACAATTAGTTTGACAGAATTGTCATTTATTTAAAATTTTAAAAATAATAGCAGTCGGTTGATCAAAATATGAACGGTGATTGGCGAATTTATTTTTTTTTGCAGTGTTCTCACTACCTAGAATGGATATGAAATATATTCGTTCAATTGAAGGCAATAGCATACTTTTTCGTTTTGTAATCTGTGCATGCATGGATATTAGCCAATCTACGCACATACTACAAAACGAAAAATTATGTTATTGCGTTCAACTACGAATATATTTCATATCCATTTTAGGTAGTGAGAACACTTTAACAAAATTAAATCTACAAATCACAGTTCATATTTTGGTCACCCAACTCCTATTATTTAAAAATTTTTAAATAAGTGATAATTCTGTTAAACTAATTGTCAATATATATTTTAGTTATTGATATTAAATATACATTAAAATTTTTGTGTAGACTCGATAAATAATAGCATTTTTGTTTTTATGTCCACATTTAAAAAAAAATAAATTTTAATCAAACTACATGATACTAATTTAATTACGAGTATTAAAACTAAAGTTCTGAAAGTTTCGGTGAAGATGAGGACAGAACATCTGCCTTCCATGCGAAAAGCCCGGGATCGAATCTAGGCCGAGGACTAATTAATTTTTCATGTTTATTTTATTTTATAAATTAGTCAACTTCGTAAATTATTTTAAAATTAGTTATTTTGTCTAAATAACCTAAAATAATTTTTTAAATTTGTAGATTTTCGTTAGTGGGTCGTAGAAAAAATATACTGACCATATCGAGTGGATTGTTCATATCACAATCAGACGATTGAGTACTCCGCCTACGACGTCGTGCTCAAACTTCGTCTTTGTGTGATATGGCTATCATATCCACCCTTTTGTTGAACAAACTACAATTTATTTGTTTTCTTGGTTTAAGTTTTACATCAGAAATAAGAACTAAATTAATTTACTTTTCAAGTTTTCTTGTAAAAATCGATATTACTTTCTCCAAGTACAAATTTAGTACCTACCTAAAATAAGTACTAATTATGTAATATCGTGTAATATTGTAATTCAAATTTCACATTACTATAAAGTTTCAAAATTCCCTACTTCGGTATGGTCAGATAAAAATTGAATATATTATATTAATAAAAACTGTTAAAGTATTACTTCTACAAATCTGTATTTCAATTAATAAGAATACATCTAAATATAACCAATATTGTTAAAATAAAAGCACAAATTCTTTATAATTCCAAAATACCATAGAGTTCCCAGACCTCAGTCGAAGCATTCGTTTATCTAGGTATAAACCCTTTGCGCGAAGAGTAACACTTGCCAGAGACACGGGGTACCACTTGCTTTGCATCCACGAGCGTGACACATTTCTTTAACAATTGAAGCCCTTGGTGTAAAAAGGATCCAAGTCACAATTTGTCGTGAAGTGACTGTTTTAGCTCAAAACATTTGTTAACGAGGATTTTACTAGCCACATACAAATTATTTTACCTCTAATCCGAAAGATGTGCTATTTTTCGTAATATTTATATTTAAATAATTTTTTTAATTATATTTGACAGATTTAAAACAAATTAAAAATTTAATTTCCCAAAACTTACTTAACATGGCATGTAACCAACCTTATTACGTCAAGGTTTTCAATAATAAAAAAATTGCTTAATCCGGGCCCGACTTTTCCCTTTAATCTAACAGAGATAGCACCATTCCGTCTTGCTTGGTTCTCGACCGCCAGATCAAAGACGCCGACACGGAGTTGTGGAGCTGTATTGTATAAGCTGTGGTTGTATTTTAGGTTTTAGACCATGCTCGACTTTTTATAAAGAATAACTTTTTTCCCAATATTAATAATAAAAATATTTTCAAATGCCGCCAATTTACGTAGAAAGTTGGTGGCATAGGAAAGCTTTTTTATTACTAATTTTAGAAAACAAAGTTCTTTATAAAAAGTCGAGCATGGAGTAGTATTCTCGAATCACGAATACCGACATTCGCATACGTGTTTTACAATGTGTCTCACTTTGTTGAACGAAAACCAAGTGAGACAAATCATAAATCTCGCATGCGAATCTATATTCGTGACTTGAGAATACTACACATGGTCTAAAACCTAAAATACAACCATCAAATATCAAATTTTATCAGTCGTATAAAGAATAAATAAGGTACTTTACTCTTGAGTAAAACTCATATTTTTTGACAAACCTTGTATACCACTGAAAAAATTTGATGACTGTATTCTAGGTTTTAGATAATGCAGAACTTTTTATGAAGAATATTTTTTTTTCCTAAAATTAATAATAAAAAAGTTTTCTATATTATTCCAACCTAGGGGGACATACTGTATATACATGATAATTAATAATTGTTTTGTTATAATTGCAATGTAATTTGTTTGTGGTGGGGTAAAATTAGCCCATCTTACACGGTTTTGGTGGGCGACGGAAATGTAAAATCGACTACAGCGCATCCCCCACTTCATAAAAATTAGATTGCGGCGATTATCCGTGATAATTAATTTGTTTTATTTGCAAAAAAACAGTAATTAAATTATATAATCTGTACAAACTTAAGAGGGGTATCTCTTTTTCTAAACGATCAATATTGCAAAATACCGTCACTATAAAGGGTTGTAAAGGGTGAAATAAGTTATCTTTGTTTACTAATATTGGGAAAACAAAATAAAAAACATATAGAAAAGTTTACTTATAATTATTATAAAGTACAATCTTAATTAAACTTAAAAAACTCCATTTTCCTTTCTGTTAAAGATATTAAAAAACTACCATTACACGTTTTAATTCCTTTTAAATCAAGCACAGCCTCACGAGCAGGCAAAGAACACGTTTTTTGGCCTGTATTAATGTTCCACAGAAAAACACATTTGTTGGACTCTTCATATGCAGCCACGTACTCCTGTTTATCGAAAACAAAACACGATTTAGACAATAATTTCTGCATACCTCCCCCTGAAAACGTGTGGATGATATTACAATTTACAGTTCCCTCCAAATCTTTACTTAAATTACATAAGGAATGTCTAGAATGAGATATTAAGTTATTAGGCCTAGAGGAAATGAGCATCTGTCTTGTTTCATTGTGGTATTTCATACTAACGAATGGTCCATTTAATGAAATTGAATGTTGTGTATAATCGTTTCCCTCATTTTCAAAAACCCATAATGAGTTTAACTTGCACGAAATTACACCACCAAGGGGAAATTCTGTACCAGGAGCTCCAGAAATTGAAGCTATTGACACAACAGGGGACATGTCACCAGGAATTGATAAAGTAGAAATTGGTTCACCCAAACTACGAACATCATATTTGACTAAAGTACCAGCTTGAGTTCCCACATATAAATAATTGTGATTATCTTTATCCCAACAACACGACCACAGTGGCATCGTTAAAGATGAAGCAAACAGAACTTTGTTGCTTGAAAGGTCTGTAACTTTAAAAGTTTTGTCCATAGATACAGTTAGCAACCTATTATTGACAGCACAGTAAGATATATCTCTTATTTGTTGCTGATGAAGGGGGATAAATGCTAGTGGTTTGTATTGAGACATATTTATTTTTCTGATGCCAAATCCTGCAAATAAGCTATTTGGAGACTTAGATGAAACCATAATCAAATCTAAAATTGTACTTGAATCAAATACTCTGCACCCATTTTGTTTGCATATTTCCAATGACTTTTCCATATATAGCTTTGAATGAGTATTAGATGTTTCTTCATTCAACCTAATTTCTGAGCACCTATAATTTGCTTCTTTACTTGTTAGTTCTTCAATCTTATTTTGTAAATGAGCAATATTTTGTTTGTATATCCCTTCTCGGCAAATGTACTTGGATAAGTCCAGTTGAATTTTATGTTTTTCTTCAATCACTAAATTTAATTGATGTCTTAAAGCTTCTAATTCGGAATTGTCGACAGCAATTAATTTTTTGGCATAGATGAATCGTATCTCCTGTTTTCTGGCTCGTTTTTTGCATGTAGGACAAGATTTATGTTGCTGAGTGTCCAACCACCGTGTTACACATTTGTGACAAAAGACATGGCCACACTTGAGTGAACATATTCTGTGCTCTCCCGAATTGGTCCAGTTATCGAGACATATTGGGCAAAGTGTACCCTCCTCATCGTCTTCATAAGGTTGGCTTCGAGTTGTGGCACAATCTGAAGGAGTGGCATTGGATTCAACTAAGTTATTATTAGGGGTTGAGTTTATATCATCTTGTTGAAAATTCGTTTGACTTATTATTTCGATTTCACCTGAAAAATGAGTACAAAATGTATTCAATAAAATAAGTCATCCTAAAGAGTTAAATTTAGTTTGTCATACTTCATACATAATATTGTTGCTTAGATAACGATTTTTCACCATTTTTGAATTAAATAATGAGTATAAACTAATGTATTGCTATGTGTGAGAAAAAGCCACTGTTATACAGGGTATTTCCATACATCCATTCTTGTTTTGTCTTTTGATTTTCTTTTATGAGGACAAGGAAAATCTGTTACACAAAAAAATACATCAAAATAATCTAAAATTAAATGATATTTTTATCACTTCTAAAAATTTTACCTACCCTCGAACTATATTATGTTTAACTGCCTCTCTGATGAGTCATATTTATTTTTTCTAGATTTTAAATATTACTATATAGCAAGTGGTTTAGCAATACCTCATATGTGCATTATTTGTGAAAATTCATATTTTGGTACCATAAGCACCATCTAGTTGCTCCCTACAGGGTTGCCAGATCTTTGTAATGAAAAAGCGGGACACTGTCGTTGACCAAAAGAGCCACACATTTTTTAGAGCCACGCTTAATTTTGTTAGGAATTCAACCAAAACTTAAAAATGAGGACAAAAAACAAAATATTCTTTATTAGAATAATAAAATAAATGCTTTACAATAAAACAACAGAAGACATCATTATTTATACCCTACATATACAGGGTGTTACTTAATGATAGGCAGTAATTCCAAGGGCGCATGCTTGAACCAAGTAGAAAAGTTTAATGATCGAAGTTAACTTGATCTTATTGTTAATTTTAATAAAAGTGGTTTTTATTTTTTCCTCAAAAACGAAGTAAGATAAAAAAGTTGTATTTTTAGCTGCTTGATCGAAAAAAAATATATAAAAGTTGAAAAGTCAGTGGCGTACATATTTTTGTAAATATTATTCATCGCGACGCCATTGAAACTCATATCTTCTAGTCAGTGTAAACTTAGCATCTTATCACAATGAAGAACACTGCCAAATTTCAACAAAATAGAAAAATGGATCTTTGAGATATTAATAAAAAACCTATTCCTTTTAAACTTTGACACCTGTATCTTGAAAACCAGACTTTTAAGAAACATTTTTATATAAACGTTTATACTTGAAATACAATGCGCCCTTGGAATCACAACCTATCATTAAGTAACACCCTGTATAAATAAACATTTCAGAATAACACATCAGAAAACATAATTATATACACCCTATATGGTAGTGGCCATAGAACATCTTCCAATACTCCTTGACACAAGTGTGTGAAAACTACAGAGCCACCACTAAATGTTTGACCTAAAATGCTTGAGAGGCCGGAAAAGTGTGAAGTGTGACAAATAATACGTCCGGAAAAGTGTTGCATTTTCTGCGACATCTGCAAGAGAGTGGAAAAGGCGGGAAAACCGGGACAATTTACGTGAAAAGCGGGACTTGGAATTATTAAAAAAAGGCGGGATAGATTAGCAAAAAGCGGGACTGTCCCTCCTATGGCGGGACGTCCAGCAACCCTGGCTCCCTACAAATTTAAAATATCTCCTGGATGTAGCAAGCTGTTAAAATACATTGTTGCCTAATAATGAATACCTTGTACTTATATGTATGCACTTCTATAAGAAGTTCTAGGATGTTTTTGTGTCTACTGATAATTTAGTGATTTTACACATAGATGTTCGTAAACCAATGACGATTTAATCCTGTAAACTATGTAAAGATTGCTGGTGCAGACATGTGCATTAGAGGACACTAAACTACTAGGACTCAAGATATTCTACTTAAAATGACCTCCATTTTAAGTAGGCCACCATGTACATTTAGTGCCAAAGGACACATCTAACCATATATAATCTGGGGTATTAAGAATACTTACTTGTAGTCCCTGGTGCCTCGATATTAACATTAGTAACTGCATCCTCTGTTATTACAACAGTTTCTTCATCATTTTCACCATTGTCAACTTCCATACCAGTCTCATCAACTACAAGGAAAACAATAACATTGAAGGACTAATAGGAATAGCTCAATTGACATTTTCAGCAAAATTGAGAGAACTATATATTTTCTCTAGTATTTGCTTTTGCTGTGAACCTAACCATTGATTTCAAGTCACTTGTACTAATTTGCCTATAAATTGCATGATTAAAACATCTTCAAAACTAAGAATTTAAGAATAATATATACAAGATTTAAAAACCAAAGTTAGCCACTATAACATATCTTATTTACGTTAGATTAGTAAATCAAATTAAAGACTTTTTTATTTTAGTTTTTTAGTTACTTTTACCAATGTGTACTACTTAGATAAAAACTTGAATAGGTCCATGGAAAATGCATTAAATTACCATTCATTTCAGTACTTTTGCTCTCGTCTCTTAACGCTTTTATTAATTTACAAATCAAATGTGTAGTTATTATTAGTAACTATTTCATAAAGATTTTATGATTTCATTAAAATATAAATTTCTGTTGACGGTTTTTTTTTTTGTTTTTTGCCTCTTTTGCATTTATATATCATATGTATGTCATTGGTAAATGTCAATGTCAATATTGTCAATGCCAACACAATTTTTGTCTTTATCTTTAAGTTTGGGAAAGAAAGACAAACATTATTAAATTTACTCGGAGTTAAACAAACGAAACAAATTATACGTATTTACGTCATGCTCATAGATATGAGAGGAGGGGTCATGCTTCATGCATTTACTTGGAGTGGATTTTCGATTTTTATTTCAGAACCAGAACTACTCACTCGCGCATAGTTATCTTTATCTATTTTCATAGCCCAAACAAAATACAAAATAGAAAGAAACAACCGTAGATCAACAAAGAGTAATTATGAAATAAGTTATTTATCTCATTTATGGAAAAGAAGAGAAAATGGAAAATTGAAGTGTAAAAAATATGCCATAAACTTTCAAAATTTCATATTTTTATAAAAGACGTGCAAAATATTATTAGTTCGAGAAATAAATCAGTATACATATTAGTTTCATTTAAAATATGGCGAATATTGCTGCACAGAGAATAAAACGAGAATTTAAGGAAGTTATTAAAAGTGAAGAGGTTATAATTTGTCCTATTGTATTTTATAATAATCCTTTGTGATGGATACTTATTAATTGATGTATATTTTCAACATATTCTGAGTTATTATATTTTTTTAGGTAGCTAAATGTGCTATAAAAGTTGAATTACTAAATGACAGTTACACTGAGTTGAAAGGAGAAATAGCTGGACCTCCAGACACCCCTTATGAAGGAGGAAATTTTGTTTTAGAAATTAGGGTTCCTGAAACGTATCCCTTTAATCCCCCAAAGGTATTTTGATGAATTTTTTACTTAGTTTTTTTATGAAATATATGTTTTTTAATGCAATCCATTTAAGTAGGTATTTCATTCCTAATTAAAGGGGACTGATGAATCTTATGTTAAGGTTAATGTTTTACAGTTTAGAGTTAAAATTTCGTATTTCAAATAATTATTTAGAAAGTAATCTTCATTTATCTAATTCTGCTTATTACTAGTCCGAATATTGTAGGTACACCGGAGATTAAAAATTATTTAGATAGATACCTTGAAGTAGATTCTATTCATATTTTCCATAATTTTTTAGAAAGTGACATTTTACTGAGATAGGTGTTTACCTATGTCCAAACACTAGTAGTAAAGTAGTTTTTAAACAAATTAATAAATTCGAGAAATTGGGGTATTGAAGTAAATTATTGGTTCAAAATTAATTTTCTTGTCTACCTAAAATAACATTTTCCCCTTAATGATTCTGCAAAGTAGATGTATCTTAAGTCCACTTTTATTGGAGTCAAAGTTCAAAAGACCTAATAAGCAGTTATAAGGAAAATGAACAACGTTTTTGCTATTTTCTACATTTTTATTGTGTATTCAGATATTATGTAACACCAAATACACTGTAATCAACTAGAGTGAAGAATTTGCTCAAAGTGGACTTAAAAAACACTTGCTAATTACTTCTAAATTCATAAAAATTTGATGAAGAGAGATATTATATTCAATCTATTATATTTTCCATTTAGGTTAGATTTATAACAAAAATATGGCATCCCAATATCTCTTCAGTAACAGGAGCTATATGTTTAGATATTCTCAAAGATCAGTGGTAAGATATTTTATCTATTACATCACTATTATTCTTATTGTTTACTCATTTTTCAGTTTTTTGTATCTTAAAATAGTAAGTTCAGATTGAGATTAAGTCAGTGTAGGTAATATTTTGTTTCTATCAAAGTCATAACTATTTTCAATTTTCACTAGAAGTATTTATTTCAGTATTTGTAAGTATTGATCTAGGTTTAATATCATAAATATTTTTTGTATCATGCTTTTTAATGCGTGTTTTTCATGTGGATATATTCATAATTATCTTAATGTTAACTTCATCTGATTTAGTGCTGTATGAACTCAGTGATTTATATAATTACAAAACAAGTAATGCATATTTGATCATTGTAGGGCAGCGGCAATGACCCTACGAACTGTTTTGCTCTCTTTACAAGCCCTATTATCAGCTGCAGAACCTGATGATCCCCAAGATGCAGTGGTAGCAAGACAATATAAGGAAAATTTGGAAATGTTCAAACTAACAGCAAAACATTGGACAAATGCTTATGCAGGAGGTATGTAGCCATTGAAATTATATTGTCTTAAATCCTATTATTAAATCTATAGCCTTAAATTTAATTTTCCACTATGCAGTTATATCCTTTATGGAGATATGTCAAAATATCCCCCTTTATTTTATGCAAGTTATATGCCATTTTAGTGATGATATAATTATGGTTCCACTATCAATTAAAGTGACTATAGATTTTTTGAGTGCGTTTTGTTCATTTTGTTTACCTAAATTGTATCGTTTTTTCACTTTTATAAATATATTCTTAAAGTAAGTAGATAACTTGCATTAAATATACAATCCTTTAGTTAGCAATTATATACTTATTTATTTATTTATTTATTTACGGGAAAACCCCATTTTACAATAAAAAATATATGTTATATGCACAAATACAAAATAAAAAACATCAAAAATTGTAACATGTAAAATATTTGATTAAAACATATTATTAAAACATTTGATTAACAAGGCAGACAATAACAGTACTTTCAAGTGTCATTAAGAAAGTGGTTAGCAATACTTCTTTTAAATGAAGGATATGAGGAACCAAAACTATTTTTTACGACCTGCAAACAATATTTATAAAAAAACATAAAACAGTAAAAACGTATATCGTCGATCTAAAGCACACATATTGTAACTCCAAATTTATTTATTTATTTATTATATGGGATAACCCATTAAAGAAATGTATACAATTTACAATATAAAAACGCAGGTAGAAAAATACTATTACTACCTATAACATTACTAAAACAAGACAAAAAAACAAAGTACAAAAGTGAGTTTTTACAGTAAATAATTAAGGTGAATTTAAATATACGTTACATATAAGTTAAGGATAAGTTAAGGAACATGTATCACATTTTTACAATTGGTTTGAAATTTGGCTAATCCCATATTAAAAATATATAAATTAAGATTATTCAACATAGACAAATATCTGTCAATAGGACTGTTGACGCCATAGCTCGTTCTATGAAATGGTATATTAAATGTTAATGGATATCTCAGTCCAATGTAATAAGGAACATTTAGGCTAATCCCGCTCAAAAGAGAAGGACAGTCTATAATTCCATTTAAAATTTTGAATAAAAATACTAAGCCAAATATGTCTCTTCTTTCCCTTAAAGGAAGCAAATTTAATTGACTTTCTATAGCACTATAATCATGAAATGTAATCATGACATTACTTTTAACTGCACATACTCTCAAAAATTTGTGTTGTACCCTTTCCAAAGTATCAGAATGATTTTGAAAAATGGTGACCACACAATTGAGCCATACTCAAGCACGGTCCTAACTAACGAGCAGTAGACCATTCTGGTGGCATCAGTGGAGAAGTACTTACAATTTCTTATAACAAATCTTAACATTTTTGATCCTTTAATAGATATTGAGTTTATATGTTCAACAAATGCTAGTTTTTCATCAAAAATGATACCCAGATCTTTTACTGTTGATTTGTATTCAAGTTGGTGATCATTAATAAAATAGTTTGTTGCTATCCTAACAGCTTTACGGGAAAAACTTATATAGCAACATTTATTTTCGTTTAAGTACAATTTGTTTTTATTACACCACTCTACTAAGCGATTCAAATCCTCCTGAAGGAGTTCTTGATCACATGTTCTCTACTGTTCTCCAATACTTGAGATCGTTAGCAAACTTAGCATATTGGCTGTACACAAAACAACCAACAATATCATTCACAAAAATGTTAAAAAGAAGAGGTGAGCTATGGCCCCTTTGAGGTACACCAGATGTAACATTAATTGTATCTGAGTAGTAACAACCTATTTTTACCCTTTGAATACGATCAGTCAATGAGCTTTCCCACCACAAAACAAAGCCTAAGTTGAAGCCAACTGAAAGCAACTTATTTAACAAAATATTGTGATCTACTCGATCGAAGGCTTTTGAAAAGTCTGTGTAGATCGAGTCGGTTTGTTTTTTGTCTTCCATGTTTTGAAGAACATTTAATTGATAGGTTGTTAAGTTTGAAACAGTTGATCTGTTCTGGGAATAACCATGTTGTTCCTGACAGATTAAGCCTTTACATTGCCGTTAGTTGTTTGCTAACTAGGCAATCAAATAATTTTGGTATAGCAGATTGTATACAGATACCACGGTAATTCTCGATGTTGTTCGTTTCCCCACTTTTGAAAATAGGAACAATATTGCTTACTTTCCAGATCTCAGGAAAAATAGGAACATTCCAACGATTTGTTAAATAGCAAAAATGAGGGTAAAACAATTGTGCAAACACATTTCTTTAATAAAAAGTTAGGAACACCATCGGGACCTGATGTTAACTTATTTGGAATATTTAAAATTTCATTGAAGATGTCAGATTTTGATATTACATTACTCCTTATATTGTTGCTTAGGCTCTCGTCTCTAGTTACATCATCAGTATTATCACTAATAGTGTATACAGTTTGAAAGAAGTCTCTAAATAGATTTGCAATATCTTGGCCACATACAGCCTCTTGATTGCCATAGAACATGGAACTGGGCAAATTGTGGTTAGAGCGTTTGTTGTTTATAAACTTCCAGAAATATTTAGGATCTTCTATCAACTTTGCATCTAGACCCCTAATATAATTATTAAAACAAATGTCAGAGAGCCTCTTACTTTCTGAACGCAACTAAGAAAATCTAACATTACTTTCATGTGACTGCTTTTTTATACTCAGAATGTACGAGATTTTTCTATCACAACGAAATATGTTAAAACCAGCACATTGTAGTTCATTGTCTGAAAGGTCAGCATTTAAGTTGCTTTCAACCATAACAATCACATCATAAAAACAGCAAGCAACTGTCTTCGTAAGTTCATGCAACTTGGTACGCAGACCACCAACATTCTGAAAATAGACCTTTAATGGGTCCTAACGTGTTTTTTTGACGTTTTATATCGACAACTGGTATACCATTAGAGTATCTAATGAATAGATTCTCCTCCCCCGCAGCTTTTCTATTTTCTAAAGAAGCCTTGGCTTTCTTGTAAGCTTCTTGCTGCATTGGTGTTTGATCAAACAATATTTTATAATTTGTTCCTTTCAGTTTTCTGTTTGATTTTATAGCATCCTTCACTATTTCCTTATTGCAGATGACTTTCAAAGGCCTTGGTCTGTTACCACCATTTTTGATTTATCCTACCTGAACAACTTTCTTCACCGAAGGGAGTTCTTGCTGCAGCCCCAGCTGATTGAACACATCTGACACCTTTTTATTGTCGTGGACAATACGCTCGTTCAAATTAAGAGAGGTCGACTCTGGAATATTATAGACCATTAAATTGTGGGCCTTAGTTGTTCGCTGGCTCACCTCGTATAACAATGATTCTACATTAACTGAGTTTTCATTCTTAAGTGTGCTTATTGTTTGCTTCAAAGTTTGTATTTCTTCCTCCATTTGAACGATTTAATGTTATTATGATCTTGGTACCAATTAAATCGCATTTTAGCCTTCTTTATTGGGCACAAATATTGTAGCTCCAACACCCACCAAACTACAATAAATTCAAAACTAGAATTAAGGCATTTAATTACACTTTCTAGTGCACATTTGTTGTAAGCACCATATAATATTTGTGGCTATCAGAAATTACTTACCAAAATTCACAAAAATTGTATTTCCATGATATAATAAGTACCATACAATATTAAATATTGTGCTCGTCAGAAATTACCTACCAAAATTCGCAATCATTGTATCTCCCGTTTTCACCATACCTATAAACAAGAGATACTTACCTGAAGGATCTGATAACGATAGTGATTGAAAATCTTGTAATATGTTTTGATATCCATACTAGACTGGACCAAAAAAATAAAACAATTTTTTTTCTTAGCGGAACTATGAAAATATTGTTCATGACGACAAAAAAATGTTCCTGAAAGTTTGAGCCCTTAATAATAATATTAAGAGGTGCATCATTGCATAAATTTCGGACTTGGTCAATTTTAAAAAAAAATTTCATCTCTTATCCTTGTAGGAAATTAAATTCCCCACAAAAAAAGCTCTCTTAGTAAATTTTCGTAAGACGAGTCTATTCTTTGTAATCGAGCCTTAAACATTGGTATATATTTTCAATTTTTCACTTTGCATTTGGGATTTCCAAAATGAACTTAAATATTAAGATTACAAAGAATAGACTCGTCTTACGAAAATTTACTAAGAGAGCTTTTTTGTGGGGAATTTAATTTCCTACAAGGATAAGAGATGAAATTTTTTTTTAAAATTGACCAAGTCCGAAATTTATGCAAAAACGCGACAACTGTTGAAAAATCAATAACTGCAATTATGCACATCTTAATATTATTATTAAGGGCTCAAACTTTCAGGAAAATTTTTTTTTTGTCGTCATGAACAATATTTTCATAGTTCCGCTAAAAAAAAATTGTTTTATTTTTTTTGGCCCAGTCTAATCCATACAATATGTATGACGACTGTGTTCAATTTGATCTGTTGCCTTTATATTTTAAAACTGTTCATTGTATTATTAGTTTACATAATAGCAGCCTATAAGTATCCACATGGTTACCTAACTTGTTAACAACTACTGTTCAAAAACTGTACGTATTATTAAATTAATAAAAATTATTCATAGAAAATATACCCATTGTTTTATTTAAATTTATAAATTATATTAAAAACTAATCAATACATTGGGTTCCATTATGATTTTTATTGATAAAAAAATAATATTAAATGTCTAGATTATTATCTTACATGTTGTAACAACATTACTAGCTTATTTTACTGCACGTCTTCATAAAATTGCATATAGTTTAGCAGGTTTAAATAAGGAGATACGATGATTGTTCTTTGAAATGTAGGGTACACATATTGTATCTCCAGTCCCTTTTTTTCAAACTATTAAAAAAATGCTCAATCAGTATATACAAACCCCTTAGAATCAATAAATATAAAAAGTAAGCTCTATTGTTTAATCTCAACACGAATTTGAAGTATAATTCTACTTAAGAGAACGTAGACACCTCGCCGAAGTTTAAATTTGCGATTGTCAAAAAATGGGTTTTTGGATATATGATAAGTGTGCTTCAGACGGACGATATGTCAAATTTATTGATGTTTTTGTTAAAAGTTAAAAGAATTAAATGTCAGTGAACCCAAAATGATATCACACTAAACTGGTGTATTGCATTTCATTTAAGTTTAAACATTTTTTAATTTAAATGTATGTAGATTTGTTATTTGAATTTTTTTTTATTGTTCTGTGGTTTTCCACGAGGTTTTCCCTTACCTACTATATGTTACTTTATTGAAAGGCACATCTCACGTGGTTTCTAATCTGTTTTTTAAGATTAAGTTATTCATTACATTAACTGATTTAAACAAAGTTTAAAATTGGACCAGATTATCGAGTACTCATTTGTTGATAATCTATTTTCTGTTGTTGAACTTGCTTGCATTGATAAAATATTCCTGAACTTTTCAGTTTTAATCATTATCTCCAATTTTTGTTCAATTTTCATTTTAGTTTGTATTAAGAATATATCAATAGCTTAAATTTTTAAATCATTATATAATATTCCAAATATGAGTTTAATTGGTTTATTTTTTTTAAATTTTATTAAAGAATTATATATTTCAGGACCTTTTGTAAATACCGATTGTGATGAAAAAATTAAAAGGCTCATAGATATGGGAATTGAAGAACACCAAGCTAGGGTAGCACTCTCATCTTATAATTGGGACTTAGAAAGAGCTACAGAACAGCTGTTCAGTTAGTAAATAATTATTTTTTTCTCCAACTACTCTCAATTATTTAATTTCATATTGTTTTTCATTGTAATATATTCTTTACTTTCTCTGTATATTTTTTTTTTATTGGAATATCTGCATTTTGTAAGGTTTAAAAATTATTCTGAAAAAGTCAGATCTTGTCTTACGTGGAAATTATAAAATAATTTCAGTTCAAGAATGACAAAACCATTTGTTAACTGATGATTTAAAATATATTTCTTGTGCCCAACACTGTAGATTCAAAAATAAATATGAAACTGTTTGGTTCTGATCGATGAACAATTACTAGACTAATTTTGTTTACAAAAATCGAATTGCAAACATTCACAGTATTGTTACAAGGACTGTTTATGTTTATAATTCGGTATTGACTAAACATAAGGCTCTAGGGGGTCTATTTTGTAAAAATTAAGCCTGGGTTATAAAAACAACTGGATATTATTTTTAATTTTGTATTTTGTATTATTATCTGTCAAATATATTCTTTTTCTTATTTTTAATGCTGCGTTTAGGGATGCGCACGATATACCGATGTTTAAGAAACGTCGATTTTTATTTATTGTCTTTATTTGACAAATCTACAACATTTGCTCAAAGAAGGCGAAGATTACTAGCAAGCTACTCTTTAACTCTTAACCTTATTTGGTAACAGTCTAAATATAAATACCCCAGTATATATACCAATCAGTATTGGCCACATACTTTGATTACTATATGGGGCAAGAGAGAGGTCCGACACGCCCAACATAGGGCGCGGCCATTTTGAACCCTATGACACAGTTTATAGCTAAAGAATCAGATCGCTCACTCTATGTCGGCACTTTTTATCTCAATGTTCCAGTTTATACACTGCGCAACTCAGATAATACAATATATGACAACCGCATATAAAACAGCAGTCTTCTGCGTATCCTGAATTTGTATTCTTGGAGTGGATGTTATTTTGGAACTTTCAACTGGTACGAGTGAGCTAACTGATTCTTTAGCAATAAACTGTGACTCCAAAAATAATATTCACTGACACTGACAGCAGCAAGCAAAATATCAGGTGCGTTTTAATCATCCGCTTCTGCTTCCAGAATTGTCGGTTCAGTCGTTCTAACCTTTCAGATTAAAACAAGAAAATCGACAATTCCGAAGCAGAAGCGGATGATTAAAACACACCTATATGTAGCCAATGTAGCCAAGATGTAGCCAACACGTAATAAGGGTTCAAAATGGCGGAGTTTTCTATCTCCTTTTAAAAGGCACTCAGAAAGCTGCGCAGTGCGACCATTCTCCGTATAGTAAAAGAAAATCAATCAAAGTATGTGGTATTGGCACTCTGAGGAGGCACGTTTGATCTTTAAAAGTAGAAATTTTAGTTGACACTTGACGTTTTCGGGATATAAAAAGTTTTCTTTACACGGACTTGGTATACCTGGTTAGTTGAATTTTTGTTCTGCTGCTTTTCAAATTCGTGTGTATGAGGGAGATGTGAGATACCTTTATAGACAACGGTTGAACAACTTAATTACTTTGAAGAAGAAAATAGATTAGATATCAGGGCAGTCTTCGCAAATGTAAGATGGACAGAACCGTTTTAAATTTTTTTATATATGTGAAATATTACTTTTTGGTGAAAACTTTAATTACTTTTGGTTCAAAATATAACGTTAGTTTTTCAAGGGAAATATATAACACAAGGTTAGAGTAACAAAATAGAGGTATTGCTTTATTTCTTAAGAAGTCTAATCTAAAACTTTTCTAGTATATTGTAAAAATTTATTCTATACGTTATTTAGGTACTGCAAAATCTATAGGGAAGTATGTAGTTTTAAATTTAAAAATTTGTAACAGAGACATAGTTAGTGTAGTTGTTTTACAAATATATACTTGTTTTTGTGAATGAGTTCAAGTATGGCAGACTAAAATCGTTATTTTTTATTATGAATTAATTTGTATTTATTTTAAAATGGGAACTATATGTATATGGTTTTCGTAGTTTTTACACTTGTGATAAAAATATCAAAGTTGTGTATATTGGCCATTTACTACACACACTAATTTAAAATTGACTTTAAACTAAGTGACTACACACAGAATTGTTTGAAAGCAGCCATAAGTTATAATTTATTTATTGGATACTATAAAAAAATTAATAGCAGTTACATGTAGAGTAAGTAACAAGAAATTTAAGACCAAAAACAAAACAAACCTTTATATCTAGTGAACTTAATTTAGTACAGTCCTCAACTTTCTTAGGCTAACGTTATTAAAGATATCTCTTTGGATCTCGCTAAGAAACTCATTGGTAACAGCCATCATCTTGTTAAAAGGAGATATACTACTTGGATCTAAATCAAATACTTTTTTGTTACTTGGGTTTCTTAGATTAATCTTTGCCGCATTAACATTTATATAGTCAATCAATTCACAATCTTTGTACTTAAAATAGAGTACAAAATGTATCACAGCCTGTTGCTTTCTTCTTTGTAAAAGAGATTTAATCTTAAAACTATTGAGCAGTTTTATACGAGATCTTAGGTATAAGGGTACAAGTATTTTTTATGACATACCGTAAAAATATTTTTTGTACTTTTTCAATATGATCAATTTGTGTGGCTTCCAAGGGCATCCATATTTGTGAAACATACTCAAGATGGAGTCTTACTAAGGCATTATATAATCTGATTTTGGTGGTAATCCTAAATTTTTTTGTATTTCTGATTTAAAAACCTAATGCTTTTATTGCTTTTTTAGTTATGTGTAAAAAATGGTTATTGAACTTCAAATTAGACTGAAAGACAACTCCCAAATCCTTTACCTCATATCCACGATTTAATGTGACATCACAGGTCTTATTTCTAATGTAAAACATTAAGAGGCTATGGATCCTTACAACTTAAAATATGCATACGTAAGTGTTAAATAGACGGATAAAAAGTGTAATCTTTTTAATGGGTTCTTATTATAGTTGTAAATAAAAATCAAGAGCAATAGAACATTTCAACAAATTTCTATAGGTACACATATTTTTGATACCTGATAATCAATAAATAATATATTTTTTGGAGTAGCAACAGGTTTATTAATACACAACTATTATTTTGTTACAAATACTTATAATATTTATAATTAACATAATAGTTGATATAAGTCCTTTAAAAATAATATATTTTGATTTAATTGTTGAATTTATATATGAGCAATTTTCCTTGTAGCGTTGTTTACATTTTGCAGAGAAATATTGTATTCTGCTTTTAGCTGATAAATCATGTACATGTAAATGGGTTGAATGTAGACAATGTAAATGTTTTTGCTACTACTGCTGGCTAGGAATGCTGGGCTGGGACACCAACAAAAAAAAAAAGGAAGCACAAAGCATTAAATGTTTTTATCACTTATACACGTACAATTTACAACCATTCAAGTAACTAGTATGTTGGAAATACTTCACGAAACCATATTAAACATAAATCAGTCGAAAGCAATGTATTTTCTTTTTATAACACACCTTTTTAGCTTGATTACTTTTAGTACTCTATTTATTCCAATGTCCTCAAATAAAACGAGCAATAATAAGGATAAAACACACAATGAAGTGTATTTGGGGTATTTTTGATCTAAATCCACTATCAAAATAACAAATTTTCCGTTTTTAAGCTGTGAATGTATTACAAAAACTACTTCGATAAAATGTAAACAAAAGTTTATATTTGTGTACGAAATATGGGTTGCCTGCGCATGGTAGCGAGTTTTTAACCGGATTTATGACAAGTGATAGGTTATATCCCGAAAACGTCAGCGCAGTAAAAGCTGCGCGTCTTTTTCCCGCCCAGGGAGTGTCATGGGCCTGTAAATACATATTCAAGACATTAAAAAACAATTAGAAGAAAACAACATTCTTTAAACAAAAACATTTATAATATAATCAAAGAGAAGGAAAACAATAATATTATTGCGTACTGAGTAGGTTTTCTTTTATGTTTAGCTTATTTAAGTGGTAAAACCTATTATGTAATTTAGCAGCATTATATGAAAAAGATCTTTCAAATATACGAGAATAGTGCTGAGGCACTGTAAGAGTATTATGCCTAATATTTCGATAATGAACTGAATTTCTAAATATCGATTTTGCAAACAGATAGATGGGGGTTTTCGGTTTTAAAAATCTATATAAAAAGGTAATAAAGTTCAACTGAAATAAATTTTCAAGTTTTAACTACTTAAGTTGTGTGAAATAGGCAGATATGTAAATAAACCTGCAGCAGCCATTTTGGATACCTTGTAACTGCTTCCTGGATGCTTGATCTAGACATAGATAATAAATTTATTTAATTTAATTATTTATTTATTTGGACATAAGCCCTTTTACAATATTTACAATTTTCTTACAAATTTACAATGTGAAATCTAAAATAATTCAGATTTAAAACAATTATATATGCCTTATGGAAATAGTATTAATAAAAACAAAAACAAAAATAAAGATAAAATGAACAAAATATGTATAGATGAATCCATGAAGAAAACAGACTAGAAAATTGTAATAAAAATGAAAAGTAGTAAAACTAGTGGAAAGAACAAATGAAAATGGTCCAGAGTTAAGCACCTAAGTGATTGAACACTTGTGTTGTGCCACTCTAAACGATATACTGTGTTGTATTACATTAAATATAAATTAAAAATTAGTCTAGTAGTTTTTCGTCGTTGATTCCAATAGTATAGAGGAAAAAAAAACATTTTTTCACAATTTCTAATGAAATGTATAACTTTTGCCGGCCTTGGTTTCAACATGAGCCTGACCATCAAAGAGAATAAATTCGCTAAATCACATTGGAATCATATTTACTTAGAAACAATCAACGATCTTTTTTTTAGGAAAACTTCGTTCAAAATCAAAGTGGTATTAAAAATTGTTGTCTATTACACTCGCGCTTAAGTACCCAATAGAATAATAATTAGAAATGGTTACAACTAAGGCGGATAAGTTTAAAACTTCTTATAATGAGTAGATAGTTTCAGTGGTTACTTATTGTATTTTTGTTTTATATTGCTTAAAAATCCTGTAGAAGATTAGTTGGATTCTGTTTTCAAAAACCCAGGATATATTTTCAACATTCAAAATGTCAGAAAATATAAACAGATGTTTAGGTTATAGTTTTAGTTTGAAACTGACTTTCAATTGACACATAAGAAGTCTCCTCTCCTTTGGTTTATTACAATACTAACAAAGATGGGATTAATAGAAAAATAAAAGATATTGGCAACAATTTCTTATGGAAAAAGATATGACTTCTATAGCTGATTACATCACATCTAAAAATAAAACACGTGCAAAAAGAAAATGACGCAACTTGTTAGCATTGGCTGACCTCTCGTACAGTGTCAGCTATTGAACGTTTTCCACAACGCTTTGCTAATGTCAAAGCGAACACTACAGCGAGCATTAGCGTGAACAGAAAACGAATAATGTCAACGTTGCCAGTTTAGATGGCCCGGTCTGCTCACACTAATAATGCTCTCTGTAGTTTTTTCTTTGACATTAGCAAAGCGTATTGGAAAGTGTTCAATAGCTGACAATTATTTTAAAACTAAGAAGCATTTATCCTTTAATGAACCTCTCATCTCGCTCTGTTGGTAATATTCATTACATTATCCATTATAAAATTTTGACTTGTAAGAACTTCATAGCAACAGCATTTTTCTTAAGTTCTATTTTTTTTTTGTTTTAATATTCTTTATTTAGACACTTTTTAATCTCAGTCTTTGAACTTGATAACAAATTATGCACAACAAACAAGTATGTACTTGTAAACCAAGTGAAATGTTGAACAATATTGTTAATTTTTATTTACGTTAAATAAAAAGAAAAAAATGCAATATTTATTTACACTTTATTTATTCAACACCTATAAGAAGACGTCCAAAGATATCCCAATCTAAAAAAATAATACAGCCCACAACACCAGATCGTTCTTCAATTGAAGACTTTCTTTCAAAAACAACACATGTCTAAAAATTACCGAATTGAGTTCACTAACAATTAGTGGCCAGTTGTTATATTTACTGACACAAATGGTGATTTCCTTAGTTATCTGAGATAATTTCCTACAAAAGTAATACAGAAACAGCAGTGGGATTCTCATGTTTAGATACGTCCTGTATCGAGATTCCTATCTTCGTTCGATAGACTGCGATTCTTAATCTTTCTATTCGATACGTATGTGTCGAGTTTGCACCAAAGATATGATGTCTATGGTTTGCACATAAGAATCCTATGCTGAGCTATTCACAGTGAGCATCATAAGTCTTACCCCCCCTCCCTATTTAACTCGTTACTGGGGTCTTGTTAGGAAAATCGCCGAGACACATTGATTTTTGATTTCTACAATGTACATTTTTGTATAAATAGTTTACCCTTTATTTCATCCCTTACTGGAGGGGAGCAACCCTTTCGAAAAATTTAAATGGCATGGGGTAGTGAGTGATAGCTCATTTGAAAGGGGGTTTTATTCTCTATTCAACCGTGCAAAATTTTTTGAAATTTGCTTCATTAATTCTCCACTAATTTTTGTTTCAGAATAACGATAATTAAAGTAGCGCACTCATCCTTAGAATTAAAATTCGGCCCTGCATGATATCGGTTTTGGTTCAGACGTGAAGTAAGACTTTTTGACATTAGATAAGGTCACTGTTAGTTTAGTTGCTTTCCTGTTTGTGATGTTTTGTTATTTTTAAACATTAATAAATCAACACGTAATGAAGAAAATTTCAAAATTTTTTGCACGGTTGAATAGAGAATAAAAACCCCTTTCAAATGAGCTATCACTCACCACACCATGCCATTTAAATTTTTCGAAAGGGTTGCTCCCCTCCAGTAAGGCATGAAATTAAGGGTAAACTATTCATACAAAAATGTACATTGTAGAAATCAAAAATCGACGTGTCTCTGCGATTTTCCTAACAAGACTCCAGTAACGACGAGTTAGATAGGGGGGAGTAAGACTTATGATGCTCACTGTAGAACGTTTCTGCAAATTCTACTAAGACTGGTACACATAATGTTTTTTGTGTTTTCTAAAAAAAACTAATTTTGGACATGTGTCGTTTTTGTTAGAAGATCACAAATTAATTTTTACATCACTTAAATAGGAAAGATATAATTATAGAATATAGTGAATATAATATGTGCGTAAGTTTCCTAGGTAGTAAAACAAAAAATTGATAAAAAAACTGATTTATTAACATTGAAATTACAATTAGGAGGGACACAACTAACAATTTATACTAACGTTTCTTGTACTTATTAATACATGTCGGTAGGAAGAATGTGAGACAAACGACGTTGCTGATAAAATACTGGTACAGGTACCTCAAAACCCTATAACAAAATATAAATATTAGTTTTAATCATGCGTTTAAATTAATTTTTTTTTTGGTAATTTATTGGCTACGAGGACCAAACGAATTTTTACACACACCTACCTAAGTACTGTTTTAATACTTTAAGTGAATCTTTAGTAGAATTTAAGAAGTGCAGCCATACATTCAAAGATAAGCCCCGCATGCAACGCTTGCACACAGCTGTTCTATACTTAGGCCTCACTAGGCCCATTTTGCATCCTCAATTTGATAGGCATCTCTTAGTGCGTCAGCCTGTCTACAGTTTTAATGAAGTTGATAACGCCTTTCTTATACTGACTGTTGTTACTCAATTCTCGCCGAAACCAAATCTAATCAATAGGTTCTTTTATTCGCTGTTGGTGCAGTGTCCACCAATGTCAACTACACCACCTTATTTACCTAGTTTACTTCCCTCCTTATTCTTTATACACATGTGGAGTGTAATTCACTCCTGCTAAATAGCTGGTGGAGAAAGTATCCACCAGTGACACCACACGCCGACCGAAAGGTGTAGTGACCGTTGGTGCAGTTCATTCCTACACCAATGGGACGAACAGAAGAACCTGATGAGAGCAATAGGAAATCATAGAAGATATGCAAAGTGTAGACAACCCCATGCTGTGTAGGTGCTTCCTTACTTGCCAATGACCAGCAAGAATGCTTGCGATCATGCGCAACTTCTGTCTAGTCATAGTCAAGTATTTGTTTGCAGTAGGGTAACTTAAAACATATCTGTCAACTCTACAGTTTCTTGATTCATCTCACCTTTCCTTGAATTTTACAAGGGAATGTTCTTTAATTAGATTTGTCACCACCGATGTTAATTCAATAGAATCGACAGGACCAAAAAATATTTGATTGGCTGCCTCTTGGCTAGTGATCCAGCGAGACGATTACCTTACCCTGAGAAAATTTGTGATATGTTCAGGGTGAGTAGTGCTTGTCTATCTGTATAAATAAGCATGTTCCTTCCGCTGATTCTATAATTTATTTTACTGCTGTGAGAATCCCTGTGAGCTCAGGTACACAGCTGTTACGTCTGGAAATGTAAAATCTATTGCATTATCACATAATACCAAAGATATTAAGACACGTCTTGGCATTGGATATGAAGCAGAAGAAAACAGACAGTTCAGAGTGGTAATTTGTATTCTGAAGTTTTCGCTACTTTGAATTGAATGGCATGCTTGTCGAGGGACCTCAGCCAGACTTTTTGACCTTAGTCAGACGTTAAATGATTATCCCAGATAGCACAAAGTCGTCTTAAAGACGTCTAGCATAAGATGTCTTGAAGAGGTCTAGCATAAAACGTCTTAAAGACGTCTGACATAAGACGTCTGGTATTTCCTGAAAGATGTCATGTTACAGAAGGGGACGTCTTTAAGGCGTCTTATTAATGGCTTATATTGGACTGTAGAGCTTAAAATAAGCCATAAATAAGACGCCTTTAAGATGAATTATTAATAGCCTTATAAAAATATTGTGAAGCCATAAATATGGCGTCTTAAAGATGTATTATTAATGGCTTATAATGGTCTGGTTAGTCTTAAATAAGCCATAAATAACACGTTTATAATTTTTATTTTATAACCTGTCTATAATAATATAAATAATTTAAAAATGGGCATCATCGTGCACGGAGGACGTCGAATATCTTGGTTATTAAAATTAGTAGAATAACCTTGCAGGTTATAAAGAATGTAACAAATAGAATTAAAAATATTTATTGATAAAATATCTATTTTTACAGGTCGCTAAGAATTATTTTCTTTGTAGCGTATTCGATCACTCCTCTTTAGCCATAAATGGGTTGATTTTTCTCTTTCATTTTGATTTGCGCCTTTTTATAACTAGCTTCTAAAAAGAAATTTAGGTAAGAGTATTCTAGTCCCTGAAAGTTATATTTTGAAAAAATTTAGTAAAATCCGAAAGAACAACTATCTATAAAACCAAACAAAAAATGAATTTCTTAGAATTTTAAATCAATGAATTTTTATAACATATTAATGCAAGATGAGCTATTATGCTTATTCGCCTACTTTGACAATTTTACTTTAACTTCACTAATAAGGGGCTTTTGATATAAATAGTTCTCGAAATCTCCACAAAAACCAAACAAAATTGACGAATATCTGAATTAAATCTGAAAAAAATTTATATTAAGATGTTTACTTTTAAATTCATTTAATTATTCTTACTTAGATGAAATAGGATATTAATATATAAACAAATATTCATTTATTACCTGTAGAAAGTATTCCAGTAACGTGCTACATTGGTAACAGAAACTATTCTTTCATCTCTGGTTTTAGTCCCATATTATTTAAGTAAAAATATACTAAACATAAACACAAATGCACAAAATAGCCCTAATTACTCCACAATAAATTTGGGCCATAGACATTTTTGACTTGGGCTTGAATGTAATGTTAAGTCAAACGTCAAACTTCAGTTCATTTAATTCTTCTTGTTAAATTTGAATTATGTAAACCGTGCAAGTTTCCGTCCGACTGAAAGACGTTTGTAAGACTTAAAGACGTTTTTGAGCTTCCACATTAATATATGGATTTTGCAAGACGTCTTTAATATGTATGAATTATGGCTTTTGCCAGACGTCTTAATAACGTCCTAGGATATTGAGACTAAACCAAGACACAAAAAAGACGTCTTTCAGACGTCGTCGTGTGCTATCTGGGATCCCATCCTAATTATATGCTTTATCTATCCCCTTGTGATTTTTTTCTTTTTCCTATACAGTGAAAACCGTATGGGAAGTAGTACAAGCTGCAGCTGCATATAAAAGAAATTAAAAAACATTTAAAAAAAAAACTTGGTGTTTTGCCCATTACAAATGTTTTGCCATTACAAATGTTTTGCCCGAATGCAAGGAGTTAGAAGCTAGGGAGACGCTATAAGCATCTTTATTGTTATAAAAGGATTAATAAGGTTATATTAACATTCTACCTCAATGGCCGAATGTTATCACGTATGGTCTGTAAAGTAAAAAACTTTAAATAAATATAATCAAAATTGATTCAAATATTCGAGCAATTTCATTCTCCAGAAACTTTTAGCAAGGGTCTCGTAAAGTTCCTAATTGCAGCTAAAGTATAGCAAAACATCAGTGAATTAAAAAATCGTAGGTACAAGGAGAGTAATATTAAAACAAATTTTTTGTTCGATTTCTTTCCAAATCAGGAATTAGCGCTTTGAAATCTCACACATTAAGTGACAACTTTGTCGCACTAACTCTTCAATAGATATTTGAGTATTAAGAGCGCAAAGCGCTACTTCGCCTCTTGAGATAAAAAGTCAGCGGAGGTCGGCAGTTTATCGTAAGTAGGGCTGGGCTAATATAAAACTAAATAATCGATTAATTAATTTTAAAGTCAGCTAAAACTGATAAAAGTAAGAAGTAGAAATTGGGGAGCAAAAGAAGGGCTAGTAATGTATGCTTACACCCCTTTTGTTTGGTTGGCGAGTAGAAAAAAAAGATCTTCTAGTAATTTATGCATGCGCTACGTTAAGTTGACGAGCAAAAAAAAGGTCACTAGTTACTTATGATTTTAACCGAATAATCGATTAATCGAAACAAAAAGAATCGATTAATAATCGATTATTTGGCCTACCTATAATCGTAAGCAGAAAAATGGCTTTCCGCTCGAATTACACATAAATTTTTCCTTACGATCAAGTGGCATTAAAAATATAGTTTTTATAGTTTTTTTACATTTCATTAGAATAGAATACAAATATCAATATTTTACTACTATGTTTATTTGACAGGTACCGCTAACTTGACCAGCGAAACGTGTATTTTATGTTGCCAACTTACGTGTAGATTAAAATCCTAATTTATTATTAGTGTAAAAAGTGAATTCAAAAAATAATTTCAAGATCGGTAAGAATGCTCTAATCGCAAAGTGTTATAATTTTACACAGTTAAAACCAATTTAAAATTATTTAAAAAATACCCCGATAAGAATATCTCGGTTTTGAGAGGTGGACAAACGAAACTTTTGGTTGGACAAATCATGGACAATCGAATGCCTCTTCGAAATTATTAAAAAGTTTTTAAGGCAATGCTAATGATAAATTTGGCTTAAAATGTTAATTTTGTTATAACTTTTGAAGAGTGAACAAACGAATGTCAACTTTGTTTTATAAAAATTTGCATTTGGCGGTGCTAACTTCACGGACTTATCGAGTGACTAGTTTAAAAATCCTCCATGTATTCATCAAGTATCACATAATTCAGAACAGTGAAGAAACATTGTGTTTAGTTTCCTCTCAACAATATCTGAATAGGCAGTAACAGCGCTCTGAATTTAGTCAAACATACAGCGAATTTAATTTATTTTCTAGACTTTACCTTAATTCTTTTTTGTACCAACTTGTTTATTTTCTCAGATTTATCTTCTCTTTTCATTGTGACACAGTACATTCTTATGGTGAAGTAATACAAAATTTCTACAGCGGAGAGAAGACTAAATCCTAGAAATAATCCAGCTATTCCACCAAATGAGACTGCAATAAAATTATTAAGTTATGAAGGTTGTTCGTCAAAATAAAGCATCCCTTCCACGAAGAAATAATTTTCTAGTGAAAATCACTTTTCTTTGCTTAGGGCTTTTGTACCTAATGTTAGAAATCAATAATTACCTAATAAGTCAACCCAACCGAATAATACTTCTCTCTTGTATCTAACCATGGGCCAGGAAACGAACTTTATTTCTAAAGATGATGTATCTTCATCTTCGTCTGAGCTATAAATTTTAAATAAATAAATATGAGGATAAATGCATACGGTGATTGTTAAGGTAAAAATGGCAGTGAGTTTAGAGACCACGTCTTGTATGCAGTGGCGGCTCCTGCCTTAACATATAGGTAGTGCAAGTCCAATTTCCGCTTGAAATATTTTTGAATTTGAATGCCAGACCCAGACATTGCCGGAAGCACTTAGACATTACGACCAAGGACGAAGATTCCGAAGTGCCAGACAAGACGAGAGATCGCTATATGTCATCTCGGCATTTCGGCTCCGTGTTAAAAAAGCTACCTTGAAGTCGTTATATTTGTATTTTGTTGTAGCTAGCAATGAAAGTAAAAATGCAGTTACAAGTATTTCAATACGGTCCTTCGAAATAAATAAAGAGATTCAACAGCCAGAGTATTACGCTCACCTGCCGGAAGCAGACCAAACATTTCTTTGATCACATCCACAAATCCAGTTTTAAATACATATTCCGATTAAACTTCCTTATACGGCTGTTGAAGATTATTGACGAACTAGAGGTGGAAGTTTTCTTGGTTTTTGTGATTTTAAATCGGAAAGAGTTCTTCCAAGTTCTTTTATTTGAATTTTGTCCTCGAACGAGTATGTAGGGATGCGCACGATGTATCGATGTTAATAAACATCGATTTTTAGGTTTCGATTATCGATGTTGAACATCGATGTTTTTAATCCGATGTTTTTGTCAACATCGATTTTTTAATTAACATCGATGATTTTCTTTTCAATGCTTTTTGGTTTTTTGTTGAGCGTTACGTCTGAAATGATGGTTTGAATTTCTTTTTTTTCCTTTATTTCCTTTTTTTTGCTCTTCAATGAACGCTTTTGGAAAACATCGATGTTTACAGACACATCCATGTATGGAAAAACAAACATCGATATTTAGATAAATCGATATTTTCTTTTCCGATTTTTTTACAATATCGATAGTCTGTATTCGATGTATCATTTGATGTCTACATCGATGTTTTAAAAAATTTGCGCATCCCTACATGTAGAAAATGGTTTCATTAACGACCGAACCCCCGATGCAGTTACGCACAACGCCAACAAGCGAAATACCTACTCAAAAAACTAATCCGAGCTACTCCATCAGGTGCATAATAGTTGAATCCACAAAGCATGTATCTTCTAGAGACCCCACGCCAATGTTAAACTTTTAAACCAAATTAGCGCCACCTTGTGTTTGGAGCTGGAACTAAAATGACAATTGACAGATGGCGGTAAATTCAAATTGTAATTTTTAGGAGTAGGTAGTAGTTTTAAATTAAATTTTAAATGATTTCCACATAAATTATTTTATAAAATAAAGTATGGAACTAGTAAGTTCGAAACTTTTATTTTACAAAATAATTTAGGTCGATTATACCAAATTTGAAGAATTAATTTGTTATAAGGGGTCTAATGTGGAGAGTTGGTTCTGCATATTTTTATTAAATAAATATAAGATATATCAATAAATAATAAAATAGAACATTCTTAAAATATGTTTATTAATAAATTAAGTAAATATTATTAGATAAAAATAAATACAAATAATAATACATATTTAACGAATACTTACTTGGAGCAAATAGATATATAATCTCAAATCTTTAAAATACCTATCAATAATGTAAATGTGAAGTAGAGACTAGGATATTACATTTTATTAACACTAAAGTTATATATTTTATAAATGTCTTTTTAACTGAGGACAAATGTAATATAGGCATTGTATTAAAAGGTGAATCCTTTTAACTATTCATTCAATGATAAATAGGTATTTTCCTTCCAAATACAGATGGTGATACAGATTTCGGAATCTAGTCCAGTGATAAATTGATTATCAATTAGTTGTTGTCCCCGTTTGTCTTTTTATGATGCAGATGCATGGTGAATACATGGTGAATCAATGAAGTTTTTCTCGAAGTTTTCAACGTAGCACCAAAATTATTGCAAAACACAGTAGGAAATAAAAAAGCGAAACATCACAATTTTGCAAATAACTAAGACGAAACTATAAACAGAAACCAAAAGCCAAAGCCAACAAAAAATCACTAAAATCAGACGGAAAAATGAAACTAACCAAGAACATAAATAAATACACGTCACATCTTTGGAGTCTTTGGTTAAGTTTTTCTCCCATAAGGCTTAAAAATGGAGTAAGAAATCATAATTTCACCAGTAGCCCCATCTAGAGTTTGGAGCAAATAGCATAAAAAATGTCAGTTGTCGGTTTTGACCTTGGTCATTCACGTGGAACCTCTATGTGCTTTGTGGTTGAATCCGTCTAAACGTATAGCAAGGGCAGAAGTTGAAAAGGTTTTTGGTAGGTGGAGAGGGGCTAAACATAAAAAGTTCGCGGTAATGTTTATCTGCTAGTGTCGTTTCATAGAATAAGTAATTTTAAATTGTTACCGTCAGAACCAAATAATCGCATGTATTTATGGATTAGAAATAATTATTAAACAAGTATTATAATATACCAAATCATATTTCTATAAAATTTCAACAGCTATTCACAATTTATTAAACTATTTATCCGAAATTGTTATTAACATCTATAAAATAATTTTCTACGCAAATGTATCGCGTCCACTTCGGTTAGCTCCGCTGCAAAACTGTCAATTTCTATTTATAAAGTAGGAGAACTGCGAAAAACCTTTCCAACGTCTGTCCCTGCTATCTCTCTACATTAGGTGTGGGAAGTTCGAATCTTTTTACTGAATTAATTCATTTGATTCATTCACCTAAAAAGATTCGTTCCTAAAGATTCGTTCTCAAGTGATTCACTTTAGCGAACCACGAACGATGTTATTTTGCCGATCCGTCGAAGGAAATCAAACCGAACGTTTACGAATTTGAGAACTACCTATTTACTAGGTCGTCGAGTGGCGTTCAGTCTGTAATGCGTAAGAAAGAATGTAATGATTTGAGTGGTGAGATGCTTAAGTAAAATAATTAATACCGGTTTTATTTTAATTTGATATTTTAAAGTATAGCGAATTAATATTTCATAAAAAGAAGACAGATGGAAATTTAAATACTATAATAGTAGGTTCATCCTTGTCCGTTAAGATAAACAACAGTAACACAATTTTTTTTTAATGCTAAATACAGCCAGAACTAACGAAAAATTATAGATATATGATTCGTCATTTATTGCTTTACTTATTTACTTTGATTTAAATTTATTTATCAGACAACGCGCATAAATTGTTTACCTAAGTTTAATACACCTCTGGTAAAGTGAGAAAAACATTACAGACACATACCGCCACCGCCTGTAAGTTCGAGTTCTTGTATTATGCTGTAGAACGTAGAACAAAAGCGACCGATTTGCCGATGCTGATTTAAAATACCGAATCTTCGAATCAGATATGAATGAACGAAACAACCAAACTCGGAATTGGGCGTTCTTGATCGATCACAGAGCCGTCGAACAATTGACTCAAAAAAGATTCGAATCTTTTAAAAACAGGGAATTAATTCATTCGAGTCAGTGCACTGATTCGTTCTTTTTGAACGAATCGTTCGCGAACGACACACCTCTACTCTACATACTCTCTACATGTGTGACGTAACCGTTTTCAATACATTGCTATGCTAGGAGGAGCCGTACGTTGTACGATGTACTCCGACGGAATATAGTCCAGTGAGTTGAATTATTTGTTGTGTTTTGGAAAACATTATTTCCTCTCTTCTGTGGAATACCACGACGTGAATTTTTTCGTCAGCTTCAAATTACATAATGATAAATAATTTATAGAAGCCTCGCTTAGCCGCTTGACCCAACAATTGCAATAATTATTAAACTAAAATAAAATTAAATATTGATAGACATATTTCGGGCTAGTACCACGGCTCTTTGGCCCTTTAGGACAAGCCGCCACTGTTTGAATGTGTGATTCTAAAAGATGCCACTATACAGGGTGTTCCATTAGTGTGAAAAAGTCCAATATCTCCGCCATTATTAGAGATATAAAAGAAATATTTTCACAGCGTTAAACTACATATTTTAAAATTATTTTCCATCTGGAACCAACTTATGTTCTTTTTAATGGATCACCCTGTATTTTATTTTATATTTGAATTGCACTCGCTTTTACCATTCTAAAAATATAATTATTGGTTTATACAGGGTATTTTGCAGGATATAATCAGTTTTGTATGAAAATCGTATTGAATTCAATGACCTATATCATCATGCAAAATAAACCATTGATAACCAGTTTTTTTTTCTACCACAATTTTTAAATCATGGTCAAATATTTTATCCGGAGACACTACTTTTTTCAATTCGCATCAAATTTGTACAGGGTAAGTCAAAACACAAATACATAATTTTCTCAATTTTTTTAAATGGTTCACCCTGTATTTTATATCATCGTTTAAAAGTATCCTAATTATACTTTAATTTGACTTAAGCATTCCCTATACCAAAAGTTAATAGTTTTAAGAGATTTTTAAATTTTAGTGGTAAAAACGATAATTCAGAAACTAATTGATAGAAAATACATTCTGTTTGATAATAATTAGTAATTATTACAATTTAACCAGCTGTAATTTATTATCGATTTTAACATTAAGAAAGAAAAAATATCAATAGCTAGAACAAATTCATACTTTATTATTTAAATGTAATTTTTACAAATTATATTTAATTAGAACAGTTGTTTAAAGTGGCCTCCCATAATATTTATGCAGGCCTGAAGACGGTTTTCAAAGTTCCGACTCGAATTTCTAAGCATTTCCACAGTAACACTTTGAAATGCCTCTCTTACTCGTATTTTCATATCATCTACTGTAGTTGGAGGTATTTTATACACTAGAGCCTTAATGTAGGCCTAGAAAAAAAATTCCATTTTAGTTAAATCTGGTGTCCGGGCTGGCCAACAGATTGGCCCGCCTCTTTCTATCCATCTTCCTGGAAATTGATCTGCAAGTTAGCCATTTACAAGAGCGTTATTGTGAGCAGGAGCACCATCATTTAAATACCACATTTTGCGGCGTACTTGAAGAGGAAGATCTTCAAGCAATATTGGTAAAGAATTCACTAGAAAGTCCAATTCCCCATTAACAGGTTCGTTAAAAAAATGAGGTCCTATCAAGTAGTCACCGATAATGCCACCCCAAAAATTTAAAGACACATTTCCTGACTGAGTAATTATATGGTATGGATTAGAAGTGGAATAATAATGAAAGTTGTGCCAATTGACATTTTAATGATAAGTTGCCTCATCTCCAAAAAGCACGTACTCAAAAAAATTTCTTCGTTCCGTAATTTTTTGTTGACTATTCACAAAAAGTTACCATGTGTTCAAAATCCATAATAGTGAGTTCTTGATGTAGTTGCATATGATACGGATGCATTTTATTTTTGGAAAGTATTCTTTGTACTGACGTATAACTTATTTCCTGTTCTCTTGAAATATTTCTTATACTTGTATGCGGATTTTCGGTAACTGCTAACAAAACAATTAGTTCATTTTCCTCTTTAGTAACTGTTTTTGTTCTATCAATTTTCTCATATGAAACTGACCCTGTTCGGTTAAATCGATCTATCAGTTTTTCGAACGATGTTTTATTTGGCGTTCTACGCTCTGGAAATCGTTCTTTATAAACTCTAGTTGCTAACAAAGAGTTTTTATTGCATTCTCCCAAAATCCATACCATATCAACTAATTCTTCACGACTATAATTCATACTAAAAAACTGGCGAGACTTTGTAGAAAACAAATAATGCAACACTAATGACATTAATAATAACAAACTGTCAGTATTGGGGGTTTTCAAAGCCAACTTAAAAAAAATTAATAAACAAAAAATTTAGTAGGTTTTATTTGTGGTTTGTGGTTGCAATGTTTATTTCTTTTTCTAATAAATGTATAAGTGACATTACATATTGTCAGAAACTTACTTAGGGTGAGATTACAGAACATCTGCAACTTTACAGATCTGCAAATAAGGCGGCAACTTAGCAGATCCTCAAATATGGCGGATTTAAAGATGCAAGTATCAACTTTTCGTATTCAAAAAAATATCTGCAAATTAGCAAAATTTATTGTGGTTTATTGCGAATAAATTTTTTTTATATATCTAATAATGCGGAGACATTGGACTTTTTCACACTAATAGATCACCCTTTATGGGACTAGCGTTTAACTATCTAGAAAGTGGAGTGAATTGGGAGTATCCGCGATTCAAGCTAATAGATACGCCTTCTGCAGGTCATTATCAGTAAACGAATTCTCAATTAGTGTATTATAAGACTAGTACACTATGCATTAACTTCTAAATTATTTATCTTTTTGAAAACACTGGCTGTTTTTAAGCGCGTCATACGATTCAGTTCGTCTCTACTCTTCCTCATGTGGCTGCGACATTTTTATATCGCCAGACATTATTCTCGTTCTTTTAAGTACATTCTGTAAAAGTCTCGGTTCGCTCGTTTTACCGAAGCAGAAGTTTCCGGATCGTAGGAGAATGTACTCGAATCGCCAGCATTGGCGTGTTGCAATGTTTAGGATTCGAAATTCGGCAATAATTTTTTTTTTCGCGACGTCATTTTATAAAGCTTGCGAACCACCGTTTGGATAACGCTGTTCTAGTAAGTGTATCTGGTTTTGGCATGACCCGAATCCAGTTAAGTTTGGCCCATTTTCTCCTAAATCTACATAGAATATCCACCAATACAGAAGAAAACGAATGCAATATGAAGGAACAATTTGTTATTTGACAGCTGATATTATTCTTATTGATTAGAATGGGAAAATGATAGTAACACGCTTCCGATTCCACTTATAAAGAATCAGGAAGTCTGTGTGGCGCTATGATGGTTAGTTAAGAATAGGAGTTGCTCGGGCGCCAGTTTTAATAACACAGTTTTGCTCTGCGACCCTGTAGCACACCATAATGTACTCAAGGTAAACTCGGTGGAGTAAAAAAAATATTTCCAGGTGGTCACTGTTAAACGTAGTCACTAAATTATCTCCCTTATACCTTGTACCCTACGGTACCCTGAAAGAACACGGTCAAGAGCCGGTATTAAAAGAAACAGAGATAAATAACAAAATATATATTAAAAAAAAAAAACACCTCGGTCGGGTATTGGCTTCCCCGGTATACGGAGAACAAATTCTTAATAAAGAATACCGGTCAGAAAAATCGGTTGAGTTATACAAGGAAATCAAACAATCAAACGGGAATTTATGATTCCCCCTGTAGGTATACAGAAAAAAATTGTTACCTAAATTAAAATTGTGCATCAACAGTATAATAAATTCCAAAAAATTAAATTGAAATAATGAACGGTTCAAAAATACCAGAAACAATTAAGCTCCGCCAAGTATACAGAAAATATTTTTTACATAAACTAAAATTAATTTTCAAACACAAACAGGTTGAATTAAACAAACGGTTCAAAATTTAGGAAGCAACTAGCTCCACTCTGTATACAGAAAATATTTTTTTTATACAAAAATTAAAGTTAATTTTCAAAAACAAATAAATTGAATTAGATAAACGGATAAAAGTCCAGGAATCAATTATGCTTCAACCTGTATACGGAAAATAAAGGACCCCGCTCAAACCTTATGGAAAAGTGATCTATGTGGGAATTGCCTTAATTTTTAATATTGTATTGAGGAAGCCTTACTGAATAAAAGTTTTCATTGCGCCAAAGTCCAATAACCAATAGTTTCGGAGATACTGGCCAATGAATGTCTCATTCGCTCAAACCTTATGGAAAAGTGATCTATGTGGAAATTACCTGAATTTTTATTATGTTATAGAGGAAGCCTTACTTATTAAAAGTTACTATTGCGCCAAAGTCCAATAATCAATAGTTTCGGAGAGACAGACCAATGAATGTCTCATTGGCTAAACGATCGTTTTCGTATTTTACTCATTGGATGTTTGTTTCTGTTTTCTATCTTATTTTGAACTATTTTAAAGGTCTTTTTTAAGACCGTTATGAAAAATAAATAGTTGTCAATAGTGATGTTGAAAAAGTAATTCGGCACTCGAGTATCGTTACTTGAAGATACCCGAAGTAACGATCAAAAAACCAAATTATTACATTGATTACTCATATAGGTACTACGGTTCGCAGTGAAGATAAACATAAACAACAATTAAATCAAACAATTAATAAAATAATTTAATAAAGAAACCCTTGTTACAATTTAACCCATTGGATACCTGTATGGGGCCGCTATCGCGCTAGCCGGTTGGCAGCATCAGAAACGCTATGAAGAAGGTTAGACGGAGGGTACCGAATTTCAGGTTCATGTCTTGTATATCCCAAGTACCATAATATGGATGCAATATGACTGCAACAGCCCAGCGTTGTAGCACCCGATTTGCAAGTGCAATTATGTCCAATAATGACATCTTCTTTCTGATCGTTTTCTTCGAGTTCGTTATTAGTCGTACAAGCAATCCATATCTGGTACGTGGTGGCGTTTCGGAATCGTGAGTACACTCTTGCTCGAAAAAATCCTGGTTCTGCATTTAACTGATCTATGTGGAGCTCTTCTATAACATCCCGCCGCAACTTGTCCTGTATATATGAAGGTGCAAGATGGATTTGATATATTCCAACCATAATATCTCGCAGATAGTCTAAATCCAAACGAGGAAAGTCATCCAGGTTAGCTGCATCAATATATGTATCCACATCGCATTTCGGTTTCTCAATCTGAATTCATCCACACAAGCCATTTCAACATTGACTTCATTCGCCTTGGCCAGCATTTCACCAGGCATGTCTGCGTTGTAGCCTTCCATAGCAATTAATGGGTGGTATTTGTTGATAATAGTTCCCGCTATTCGATAGAATTCACCCAGGTATTCAATATGAGAAGTATGAATAAGCTGTCTGAATAATTTTAAAATGGATTTGATGTGGCCATTTCTGGCCTCAACAAACCATCGGGTTTCGTAATTATGAATATGAATAATAATATATTATGAATAATGAAGCATTAGCATTCTCAGTGGAGAGCTGCTGCTGGCCACGTTCAACAACATGGGGTATGTTTTGGGTAATACCCAGAGCCTCTAGCAACGGACCTGCATCTCTGTATCCCCTATCAACGATTAGGATATCCCCCTTCTGAAACCAGTTGAGCATAATGTCGCCGTCATTGTCCAACTCATTGCGCAACATATTTGCGTCATTATTTCTGGAGTCAGCAAAATAGGGGCCCTGAATTGCCAATATATAACCATCAGGAGCAAGAAGTAGAGCTGGTTTCACAAGGTGTCGTCCTTTATGAATTGAAAAAGTCTGTCTTAAGACGCGAAAGTTGCTACTATTTGGAACGTAGGCATAAGTACCATCGATATAGACAATGGCTTTAGGAATATCGAGATTATTATTGTACAAGGTGTTTGCGAACTCAGGAACATGTTGGGTCATGAAATTCTGGCGTCTAGTAGCTTGGAACCCAATATTGTTGAGAACAAATCGTTGAATTAAAGATTTTCTGACAGTAGCAATAATTGTACTAACATGTTGTCGGCTACCACAATGAAATATATCTTTTATGAATTTGTCTGATAGTCCCTACCTCAACTTGCAGAGAAACGCTGAGATCCTTTTTTTCAACATAACGGAAACCGCCGTCGCTGGGCACAGGGTCGCAAAACGGAACTGCTCTTTGATCACCGGTGAAATGCATTGAAAGTCCACATCGGCAAGTTATTCTCATTGATGATAGTCAAGCCAGCTTTAGCCAATTGATGCAGTTTTTGACAAAAAGCTTTGCATTTCCTCACTTGGAATGATACAAGGACGAAGTACGGAGCGTAACCCTGTCAATAGCCTTTGAAAAAGTCGCCCAGTGTCGTCAACATGTAAATTACAACATTTTGTATTTGGGGGAATATATATATATATATATATATATATATATATATATATATATATATATATATATATATATTGATACCTGTTAAGTTGTCACATCCGCTACATGACTGGGGCGACCTAACATCCACCCTAAGGAGTTAATTTTTTAAAGATATTTTTGCATATATGGGGGAACTATACAATAGGGGGACCATGAGAGGGGAAACGATTTCTCAAAAAACAATGTGGTCATATATGTATATATATATATTGACATACAAGATACGAACTTACATCCACAAATATATAGTTTCCGGTAATGGGCCAAACGTTGACACTTCCAACAGTGTTGCCAATTTTCAGATGTGACTACGTGTTTATAGTGTATATATATAGCTACGGTAAATTTAAAAGCGAACCGTATAAGCCAAATATATAAGAGATACGACCGTGAGTGAGAGTCATACGTATTGTCCGCCAGGCACTCTACGCTAATCAGTTGTGTTTGTTTGTTACACGCATGGTCATATTATACCTTGTTCAATTCGTTGTAAAATTTAAAAGAATTTATGAGTTATGAGTTTTCGGGGCAAATCTGTGTATAAAATTTTGAGAGACGCTTAATTGGTAGTTCCCACCCTATCGGAACTACGTTCTCTCATAGTGTAAAAAAAAAAACAATTTTATTTTAAACTTAAGACTAAAAGACGACGAAAAGTATTAAGACGTTAAATTTTTAGATATATGAAGTTTTGGTGTTACTTAGGCTAAGCCATGTACATTTTTTAAGAAACATTTAATATCTTTATGTAAAAATGTTTGGATAGTTTATTTATTTTAGGTTTGTTGATGTAAACATATTTAATCTCTTTATACTTTAGTCCTACCCATGTAAACATTTTTAAGTCCTTTCGGCCTTAAGTCTATCCATACCTATAAAAATATTTGGTCCTTTTACCCCTGCCCATATAAACTTATTAGTTTCCTTAAAGCTTCATTATGCTGCAGATTTAAAATATTTTCATTTTACTTCTTAAGTATCCACCTGTTACATTTTTGTATCCTCTACCCCTATAGCATACCCAAGTAAAAATATTTAAGCCCTTTGCCCCTTAAACCTGCCTATGTAAACATATTTGGCAACTTTACCCTTTTCAGTCAGCACATGTATACACAAAGAGTAATCCACAAAAAAATGTTTTAAAAGTAAGCCGTGACCGACAAAGACAGAGATACGGGTTATTTCCGTGATAATTGCACATGGATCTAAATTAAATCGGGTTGTAATTAACTGAACAGTATATAATTTATTATGTGCAGTATAAATATTACAAACAGTCAGTAAAATATTGTAAAAGACTCAGTACTTTTATAAAATATGATGAGTAAACAATGAATTTTGGAGCAGTAAAATTATTATTTGGCCTGTATTTCTATGTTCACTTTTGTAACTATAATGGTCAGTAAAAATTAATGAAATGTCAGTATGAATTAGTCGGTAATAATTCTACAAATGGTCAGTAAGAATAAATAAATGGCCAGTATGCAGTAGTCGGTAATAATTTTGAAAATGTGCATTAAATAAGTAGTATTATGTTTTTAGATCGAGTGTTTCATGTTTTTGAGCTACCGGTTTGCAGCAAAAAAGAAACTGAAGATTTTGTATTCTGTTTAAAACAATTAAGTCTGCCTGTCAGGATATATTTCAAAAATCAAATGCCCCAAAATACACTCCCGTATCGGGGACAACACTATTGATTTGTAATTGAGGTGGTGGGTGGGTTTGTGTGAATGCGTCTTGTTTGTTTTCATTTGCTAGCAGTAGTATTTTATAAACCATAGAAGCAAATTTCACATACATGAACAAATAATATTAATGCCGTGACAACAAGAAGACGAAGCAAAGACTTCTTGTAGGGTGGCGGCTTCGCCATACCTGGCTACGCCGACCGGCATAAACACCAACGGCCTGGACACAGCTCACCTACTCTGTCAAAAGGAGACCGATGTACAAATAAAACGCGTATTATTATACTGACCATTTATTATTTTTACCGACCATTTAATATTATACTGACCATTTATTATTTTTACCGACCATTTATTATTTTCACTGACCATTTATTATTTTCACCGACCATTTATTTTTATATTGACCATTTATTATTTTCACCGACCATTTAATATTATACTGACCATTTATAATTTTCACCGACCATTTATTATTATACTGACCATTTAATATTTTCACCGACCATTTAATATTATACTGACAATTTATTATTTTCCCTGACCATTTATTATCTTACTGACCAACTAAAATAAAATAATGGAAAAGTGTACTTACCATAAAATTTAAATAATGATCATTTAATTTGTGCCGAATTAAATTCAACCTGAAACTTAAAAAGAAGACAAATTTAACACTCCGACAAGTGTGAATTTTTCCAATGCCTACTATGAAAACCCTGCTCGTGTAAAAGTATTTGTCCTCTTTACTTTCTTTACTCTGCACTTTTAAAATATATTTGTCCTCTTTATCCCTTACGCCTGATCAAGTAATAATATTTGGTCCATTTATATATTAAGCCTGTCCATGTTCCTTTATTCATTAAGCCAGCTTACATAAAACTGTTTTGTCCCTTTACCATTTACGCCTGTACATGTAAATATTTTTCATCCCATAATATTTACGACCTTTTCGACACTAAATTCAAATTCAGATAAGAGCTTCATTCTGAAGATCGTTAATACTTATGCAAAAATCATTGTTCCTCAACATCATGTGCTATTTGCGTAAGAACAACATTTATTTCAACTTATCACTTTAGCTCACAATAAATATAAAATCCATGAAAGAACTCAAAATTATTTATTCTATAGAAATAGGTACCACAGCGAGCTTTGTTTTTGCTTGTCAAGTTTAAATTTGCTCATTGAATATCTAAACTTTCTTAACCTCTGTTAATGTGTGAGAGCGAATTTTGTATAGCTGGCAAAATTCATTAGAGACTGGAGTGGAAATTGTCTATATCTTGCTGATGAGTCCTAATAAGGACGAAATCGGGCCAAGAATTACTTTCTCTTTAGGAAGCAAAATCAAAATTAGACTGTTGAAGATTATTTTCTATGTCTGCTATTTACTTCTTAATGCCCTTTGGTAAATTAGCCAAAGGAGCAGTTGTATTCATGGAGAAAATAGTCTCTTGTTTCTGTGACACGGACTTTGAGTTTTTCTCTTTTTCATTGTTGTTTATTTTTAAATCATTTATTTGACGTTGGGAGTACAAACATTTCTTTATCACAATAAACATTCTCAAGTAGCCAATTTTACGTAGTAGTTTTTGTTGATTCAAAATTTGTGTTAAAACTGGAAAATAATTTTTTATTTCAATTGTAATTAGACAGAAGCTGCACGTTTGTATAAAAAAAAGACATCTGGAATCCCTGCAACCTTAACTTGCAACCTTTGCTTCCAGCAATCGTCACCATAGAGAAAGGAGGAATCTAAAGCATTCTGGTGGTAGTGGTCGTTCATAAGCAACTCGTACGATTAAATATGAAGAAGAAGTTCTATACCGTGTAAATCAATCCACAATTATTTGCGCAATTATATATCGTTTGGGTTTCTCCAAAGCGACGATAAAGCGTGTCCTGCATAATTAACTCTTCCATCCCTACCATCTACAATGCGTGAAAGTTTTAAATATAGAACATTATCCATATCGATTAGCCTCTGACAATGGTTTTTGGATCATAACCTAATATACTCTCACGTGCCAAGAAAAGTATTGTTTATTAATGAGGCATGTTTCAGACGCAATGGTTATTTTAATAGTAGAAACAAACACATTTTGAATGATGAAAATCCTTAAAGTGTGGCCTTTAGAAGATACCAGCAACAATTGTCTTTAAACATTTTGCTCCTATTATTAGAAAATGTCTCTTTAGATATTGAAAATAAGATGTGGTTTCAACATGACGGGCAGCACATCCACATTTTGGTTTGGACGTGCGCCTGTATTTAGACCAGTAATTTCCTCGCCTGTGGATTGGCAGAGGCCCCGTGACCTTTTCCACTCGTTCTCCAGATCTCAAACCACTAAATTTTTTCCTTTAGGGTAATCTGAAATCTTTAGTGTACGACACGCCTATTCGTAATAAGGAAGGTGCCTTAGCAAGTAATGGTTACTTTTACACATGTAGAACCTATTCCAGGAATATTCCAAAGGATCCACGAGTAAAAACCAACGACGTTACAATATTTGCTTTGAAGCAAGTTTTGAACCTACTATTGCAATTTTATCTTATTTAGTCCTTCTAAACGTTTTTCAAGTCAATATTAATTATTTTCATTGAAATAAACAAAACGGACTAAAACAATTTATCTTTGTATCTGCCCAAACGGCTCATTTGCTTACATATGTTTTATAAACAAAAAAAGTCTCTTTTGATGTTTCCTAACATTTTTTAAAGTTTATCGATATTTTTTTGGGGCACTCTGTATACATTTTGTTTTTGTTTCCTGACATAGAGAGCTAGGAAACTTGGAAAATGTGTATATATATATATAAACTTTCACGAATACATCAACTCTTGCGTCAAGTGTTAAGCGACGAGCATCGGGCGAATTGCATATCATACACGTTCGGTTAGCTGTTTGTGTCAAAACTTTTAATCGCATACAGGTTGGATCTTGCTCAAGAACACGCAACTCTCTTACAATCGACCTGTTACAAGCCGCATATGCTCTTGTTTGATCATCTATATCGATCAAGGGTCTGTTTTTGTCAAGACGTCGTTGGATAGCAATGTTTTTCTTATCAATATCATTGACGCCATCAAGACGTACCATTAGATTTGGACGAAAAGCAGCAGGACAAATAAAGCAGAGCATAACATCAGTATTCGCCATGTTTAGTCTTTGTAAAAAATAATGAACTCTCACTAGTAGGTTTAATTGACACTCTTTTACAGAACAAGAAAATTATATAACCTAACTTGACAGAATGACAATGACAAATACTAAAAAATATACAAAAACAAATGATGTGTTGAGAACTAGAAGTGGAGTTACTTTTGAGTAGGTATTCGTTACTTTCGTATCAAGTAATCATTCCAAATATTCGTTAATTCGATTACTTTGACTATTATTGCATTGCTATGAGTAAAGACGTAGATTATTGTTATTTCCAGTATTCGTTGTTTAAAAAAATTAATTATATTCCGAAACCCTGTGAGGCAAAAACTCGTTTTAAAAATGTTTACTTTATAATTGTATGTGTAAATAGTAAATATAAATCGATCACGATGTAACGAAAATATCGGTGTTTGTAAGTATTCGTATTCACTTCCACTTCATCATCCTCCAGGCATTCCCTATCATAGCCAATGCGAATATTCTACACCGCGAACCGTAGTATACGAGTAATAATGTAATCATTTGGTTTTTTGATCGTTACTTCGGTATCTTCAAGTAACGATACTCGAGTACTCGAATGGTTACTTTTTCAACATCACTATTGACATCTAATAATTTTTCATAACAGTCTTAAAAAATTCCCTTGGTATAGTTCAAAAGAAGATAGAACACAGAAACTTCCATAGAGTAAAGTACGAAGCCGATCGTTTAGCGAATGAGACATTCATTGGCCAGTATCTCCGAAACTATTGGTTATTCGACTTTGGCGCAATGGCAACTTTTAATCAGTAAGGCTTCCTCTAAACAATATTAAAAGTTCAGACAATTCCCACATAGATCACTTTTCCATAAGGTTTGAGCGGGGTCCTTTACTAAAAGAAAAATTAATTTCCAAAAAAATTGAATTAAATAATCGGTTTGTAATCCAGGAGGCAATTATGCTCCACCCTGTATACAGAAAATAACTTTTTACAAAAATTAAAATTAATTTTCAAAAACAAAAAAGTTGAATTAACTAAACGAATTACAGTTCAGGAAGCAATTGTACTCCATCCTATATACGGAAAATAAATTTACTAAAGAAAATTTATTTACAAAAAAAAATAAGTTAAATTAAATAATCGGTTCAAAATCCAAAAAGCATTTATGCTAAACCCTGTATACGGAAAATAAATTCACTTTACGGAAAACTAATTTTCAAAAACAAATAAGTTGAAATAAAGCAGGCGATTTTCTTAAAAAAAAAAGAAACTAACAAGTAAAATTAAACTGTATCTAAATTTACGACACTCGGATATATGAGAAATAAAATTTTACGAGGAAAAGAATTAATGCACTACGCTGGGCATTCCATCAAAGTTAACACGAAATCTATTTTACACGATGATAGCGAGTTTTCGAGGTTTTCGTCCGGCTTTTGCAAAAATATTATTATAGACGGAGGAAAATGATAACTGTGGCGGACGGTTGTAAAATTTCCAGGAACAGAGGCCGCTCAGGAGATCCACGAGTGGCTCAACCAAGAGATTTTGCAACACTAGATCGCGATAATTAAATTAAGAATAATTTGAAAGAAAGAAAATGATTGCGACAATTTAATATAAAAAACTAAAAATTTTACTGGGCGGAATTGCAAAGCTTTCCAGGTCAGAACCTATCCAGGAGATCTGCGGATGGCTCAATCAAGAGAGTTTTGACAACGCTAAAACCTAAAAATACTACTCAACCCATAGCTGCTACCAAAGCCGAAATCCTACGAAGTGTTGACCCAATTAAGACTAACATTAATGTTTCAAATGTATCTACTACACGTCAAGGTGCCTTGGTTATAAGTTGTGATAACAAAGACGATTCATCCAGATTCCAGCAGATTATCAACACCAATTTGGATGGCAAATACGAAATGAAGTCTATTTCTTCTCTACATCAGCGCATTAAAGTCACGAACATGTCTGAAAAATTTGATGATCCCATTTTACTGGACTATCTTAAATCCCAAAACAGATACTGCTTTAATGAAATTATATATATATATATATATATATATATATATATATATATATATATATATATTGTAATGATATCACACATTATCATTTTTTTTATTTTAATTAAAGTATTTTTTTTTATTTTTTTTTTTATTATTTTTTGATCTCAGGGGTGCTTCCAATTATATTTTATTTTAATTTTTTAATTTTAATTTTATTTTAATCAATAATCAATAAAAATTTAAAAAAATATATAACTTAACTTGTTTTATACCCTGTATTTTTAAATAAAATAAACAAATTTTCAAAACCAGAATACATTTATTTTCCGACACAGTATCAAACCTTCACTTAACAAAATTCCCCTATCTTTCTATTTATTGGGGTTATAATGTCCTATATTACTAAAACTACTCTAAATTCATTCACTCTTCATTCATACTAACAAAACTATTTACTAAAATTAAATTCTATAAAAAAAATAACAACTACCAATGTCTTTTCAAACACAATTACTTATTTCTTGAATTAGTTTATAAAAATTACTCACTTTTTATCTTATAAAGTGTCTATTTTAATTAGTCGGTATTCTACTTTCTACGATTTATCTGTCCTCTCTTCCTTCTTCTGTATATGTCTCGCCGGAAAACCATTATATATTTTTCTATAACTATCATTACACCTTACTAATTTTAACTATACGTGTTTGGTTAGATAAATTTGTTCATTCAGTATGTATTATCAGTTATTTAATTCGTCTTGACCATATCTTTTAAAAATATAAATTTCTACTTCCCAACTTTTTGACATGTTTCTTTTTCTAAATTTTCAAAATTGACATTCAACAACCCCACTTAGAAACCATCCTCTCTACCTACTTCCCCAAAGTCTCCTTCACTTATTACTTTCTTGTATCAATTTTTAATATACAGGGTTATAATATTATTTTTTTATTTATTACTATTATAGTTATTATTATTAATATTATTATTATTAATATTATTATTAGTACGGTTATTATTTTTAGTTTTATTATTAAATTTTGATATAGGGTGTTTTCATTACAACATATATATATATATATATATATATATATATATATATATATATAGATTCGTCCTGCCGACGTTGTGACATCATGTCGCAAAAATGTTGGTATCTTTATGACATCCGTTTGCGATGTGACATCCAAATTCGGATGTCACAACGTTTTTGGGGTTCAAACATCATAAAGTAGGTTTAAAAGGGCGCCAAAAAAATTTCAGCTGGATGTCATAATGCTTAATTTTCAATTTTATGTATATATTTAGTTCCAGTGTATAGATGCGAAGGTGGCGCTCGCGTCAGTTGGTTTTGTATATTTTGTATATTAAATATTTCAGTCCCTCGACTGTATAACATCCACCATTAAGTATATTAGAATTTACTCACTCGACTGTCTGACATCCAACATTCAGTATATTAAAACTTACTCACCCGACTATCTGACATCCACCATAGAGTATATTAGAACTTTACACACTAGGTTATGTGACATCCAAAAAATTTATTTTAGATATATTTGGATTTTCATTTTAAGATCTATTTTATGTTAACACATAAGCTGCCAAAATTTCTTCTTGGGTTTCGCATGAAGCCAACAAGTTTCTTAAATGCATTCACTCTCTGTGACTATTTATTAAATATATATTATATGCATCTATATTGATACAAGGTGTATCAACAATGGGTGAGTGAACGATGACTAATTTATATTAAAAGAAATCACACGAAATTAAATTAAAATATATTAAAATAAATTGAAATAAATTGAAATAAATTAAAATAAATTAAAATAAATTAAAATAAATTAAAATAATTTAAAATAAATTAAAATAAATTAAAATAAATTAAAATAAATTAAAATAAATTAAAATAAATTAAAATAAATTAAAATAAATTAAAATAAATTAAAATAAATTAAAATAAATTAAAATAAATTAAAATAAATTAAAATAAATTAAAATAAATTAAAATAAATTAAAATAAATTAAAATAAATTAAAATAAATTAAAATAAATTAAAATAAATTAAAATAAATTAAAATAAATTAAAATAAATTAAAATAAATTAAAATAAATTAAAATAAATTAAAATAAATTAAAATAAATTAAAATAAATTAAAATAAATTAAAATAAATTAAAATAAATTAAAATAAATTAAAATAAATTAAAATAAATTAAAATAAATTAAAATAAATTAAAATAAATTAATATAAATTAAAATAAATTAAAATAAATTAAAATAAATTAAAATAAATTAAAATAAATTAAAATAAATTAAAATAAATTAAAATAAATTAAAATAAATTAAAATAAATTAAAATAAATTAAAATAAATTAAAATAAATTAAAATAAATTAAAATAAATTAAAATAAATTAAAATAAATTAAAATAAATTAAAATAAATTAAAATAAATTAAAATAAATTAAAATAAATTAAAATAAATTAAAATAAATTAAAATAAATTAAAATAAATTAAAATAAATTAAAATAAATTAAAATAAATTAAAATAAATTAAAATAAATTAAAATAAATTAAAATAAATTAAAATAAATTAAAATAAATTAAAATAAATTAAAATAAATTAAAATAAATTAAAATAAATTAAAATAAATTAAAATAAATTAAAATAAATTAAAATAAATTAAAATAAATTAAAATAAATTAAAATAAATTAAAATAAATTAAAATAAATTAAAATAAATTAAAATAAATTAAAATAAATTAAAATAAATTAAAATAAATTAAAATAAATTAAAATAAATTAAAATAAATTAAAATAGATTAAAATAAATTAAAATAAATTAAAATAAATTAAAATAAAATAAATTAAAATAAAATAAATTAAAATAAAATAAATTAAAATAAAATAAATTAAAATAAATTGAAATAAATTGAAATAAATTAAAATAAATTAAAATAAATTAAAATAAATTAAAATAAATTGAAATAAATTAAAATAAATTAAAATAAATTAAAATAAATTAAAATAAATTTAAATTTAAATAAATTTAACATGTTGAGTACGGTGTGGCATTTAACGGATGCCTCACTGCTTGTCCTTTTTGAGACGGCGAGACATCAATATGGTGCCTCACTTGCAACAGTCAGAAAATTAGCAAGGATGGCGTGGTTTTATAATACGTCTCACTATAATGCTACAAACATAAAAACTCACTTTTAGCCATCTATAGTATTAGAAAAGTTTCACTGGCCTTGAAAGTCTTGAAAGCCTCTGTGGGGAGGCATCAATGTATATCCAGAAAAAAAAAAATGAAATATTTGACAAATACTTAAAAAAAATAATTGAAATATAAAATATAAAAAATAGACTTCATCCAAAGTAATATGAGGGTCAAAAAATTTCCCATTCTTTAACATGACGTTTTTTTCTTCACGTTCGTACTCAAGGTGTTAAATAAATTTATTTAAAGTTATTTAAATTTAAATCAATTTAAATCAATTTAAATCACTTTAAATCAATTTAAATCAATTTAAATCAATTTAAATCACTTTATATCAATTTAAATCAATTTAAATCAATTTAAATCAATTTAAATCAATTTAAATCAATTTAAATCAATTTAAATCAATTTAAATCAATTTAAATCAATTTAAATCAATTTAAATCAATTTAAATCAATTTAAATCAATTTAAATCAATTTAAATCAATTTAAATCAATTTAAATCAATTTAAATCAATTTAAATCAATTTAAATCAATTTAAATCAATTTAAATCAATTTAAATCAATTTAAATCAATTTAAATCAATTTAAATCAATTTAAATCAATTTAAATCAATTTAAATCAATTTAAATCAATTTAAATCAATTTAAATCAATTTAAATCAATTTAAATCAATTTAAATCAATTTAAATCAATTTAAATCAATTTAAATCAATTTAAATCAATTTAAATCAATTTAAATCAATTTAAATCAATTTAAATCAATTTAAATCAATTTAAATCAATTTAAATCAATTTAAATCAATTTAAATCAATTTAAATCAATTTAAATCAATTTAAATCAATTTAAATCAATTTAAATCAATTTAAATCAATTTAAATCAATTTAAATCAATTTAAATCAATTTAAATCAATTTAAATCAATTTAAATCAATTTAAATCAATTTAAATCAATTTAAATCAATTTAAATCAATGTAAATCAATTTAAATCAATTTAAATCAATGTAAATCAATTTAAATCGAAGTTAATAAAAAAAATTAAATAAATTATAACATAGATTAAAATAAATAATTAGCACTTCTTACGGTTCGACCTAACATAAAAAATATGATGAGCTAACTTATAAAAACGACAAATTTAGATTTCCTGACACCTTAACAGCCTAGTCCTCCACTTGAACTCCAATTTCGACTGCAAACGATCGTCTTTCGTGCATCGTCGGTGCCTTGCTGTTTAGAGTTATAACCTTAAAAGTATGTTCAAGTAGCGATAAATATTGATGTATGCGGATTTTATTTGTCTTTTTTTATTTTAGAGTGAATTAATCTACGAAGTTTTACTTTTTTAATACTTAGTTTTTTTATGCTACTGATATTATTCCAAGTAACCTTACTTAATGATTCTTTCGTCATTTATAACCGAGATACAGGTAGTTTTATTAACTTTGCCAATTTCTTTTTTGTTTCATAACTTACTAACCACCCTTACATGTTATTGAAATTTGGCACATGTATTCTCTACAACTTACCATAATCTATTAACGTATTAATAAGAAACAAAATGCAGTTCCATCTTTTCAAAAAAATTTAAAAATTTGTCTATCCTTATAAGAACACACTACAATTCGTTAAATTTGTATCCATATTTGGAAAAAGCACAAAAAAAATAATTATATGCTTTTAATTTTTACTAGATGATTTTATTACTAAAATTAACTGTTTTTATATTATTTTTAAACTAAGCATATTTTTAAAAGTTACATGTTATGCGTGTACACTACAATAAAATGTACTTACAAGTCCATATTTATGACCAAATATAATCATTACTTTTTAATTAATCACTGCATGCCGTACCAACATCATAATCGCTAGACTCTAGGCAAAATTGATTCAAAGCATTGCTTTTGGTAGGTACTGATAGGCACAGATATATAAAAGTACCAACATAATATATAGCTTTTAAAAATTCAGTTTGAATTAAATTATCCTCATTATAACGTATTGAAGTTACTTAAAAACCCCTTTAGTTTCATTTTTTATCTCCAAAATGCTCAAAAATAAAAATTTAAACGTTATATTTTAGCAGTAAAATCATTGTACAATAACATGACTAATTTTAGTTTTTTCTGGTCTCTTTAAATATGGAAACGAACTTAACTAATTCAGAAATGTACTTTTTTGTGTAACTCGAAAGTAATAATTTGAAGTTAAAAATGTTTGTAGTAAAATACATTCACCGACCTATTTGATCCATTCAAAATAATGATTTATATAAAAATGCTCTAACTTTCAAAGGCTTATTTATTTGAAGTTTTTAGCAACTTTTAGATAAAATACTGTAGTTTTAAGATTATTATTCGGACATCTAAAAGTAATTTAGTACTCGCCGGATATACGGGGGGGGGGGGGGAGAAAACAATTTTTTCCTCTACTTTTGACACACTCTGTAGGTTAATTCTGCTAGTAGATCTGCATACAATTAACTTTATTAAGAAGACTGATTTGTTACCAACACTTTGTTTTTTATTTACCCCCATTATCTTAATTTTTTGTGAAATGTGACGGTTTAAAGAAAATGCTACATTTTAGAAACGGTCAAAATTTAAATGACGGTACAGAATAAACTACAAAATAAGTAGAGTGCTGTGGCCAACTCACAATATGACAACTGTCAAATATTCGTTACTTGGCAATTGCAGTTTAATTATTATTCATTATCAGCATAATATCATGGTTTTAACGCTTACTGATGTAACATGAGCAGTTGCTCTGGTACAAGACGGTAGGACTCAGTATTATACTTCTAGAATATTGGGTGTTACAAGGTGTAGCGTCCAGAGAGTTGTACAAGGTTTTAATGAAACTGGTAGTTTTTCGAGACGAAGAGAATCTGGCAGACGACGTTCTACAAATGTTCGAGATGATCGTTTTATGACATTAAATGTTTTGCGAGAAAGAAATACTACTGCTGTCATGGCTCGAAACCGTTTAGAAGAAGTACGTCAACTAGCTGTTAACGAAATAACGATTCGAAGGCGATTACGAGAACATGGATTACGCTCCAGAAGACCTGCAACTGGTCCAGAGTTACTTAGGAATCTCAGAACAGCACGTCTTCGATTTGCCAGGGAGCATTAACATTGGAATATCGATGAATGGAGTAAGATTTTATTTTCTGACAAGTCAAGGTTTTGTTTAACGAATATACCGAAGAAGAGGCGAAATGTTTGACCAAGCAAATTTTTCCACAAGACTCAGTTATGAAGGAGGATCGGTAATGGTTTGGGGCGGCATAAGCATGGAAGCTCGTACTGATTTAGTCATTGTTGGCGGCGGAGCAATGACAGCTTACCGATATATTCGTGATGTGCTAGATCCATATGTAATTCCATTTGCACCATTTATAGGAAATGAATTCATGTTTATGCATGACAACGCTCGACCACATATTGCGAGGATTGTACCTCAATATTTGGACGAAACAGAAATTCAGAGGATGGGCAGACGAGTTCATAACCGAGTTCCTTCTCCAAGTATTTTAAATTTTTTGAGAGATGCTTTGATCCAAGAATGGGATCAGATTGACCAGATGAAGATTCGATATCTAATAGAGGGTATGCCATGACGCATTGAGGCAGTTATTCGCGCTCGTGGGGAAAAAACCCGTTATTAATTTGTAATAATTATTAGTTTATTTGTTGTTTGAGTTGTTTATAAAATTATGTATTACTCTGCTAAAACTGAATAAAAAAATTAAGAATGTTGCATTTTCTTTAAACCGTCACATTTCACAAACAAATTAAGATATCGGGGTAAATAAACAAACAAAATGTTGGAAACAAATTAGTCTTCTTGATAAAGTTAATTGTGTGCAGATCTGATAGCAGAATTAACCTACAGGGTGTGTCAAAATTAGAGGAAAAAATTGTTTTCTTTCCCCCCCTGTATATCCGGCGAGTACTAAATTATTTTTAGATGTCCGAATAATAATGTTAAAACTACAGTATTTTATCTAAAAGTTGCTAAAAACTTCAAATAAATCAGCCTCCGCATTTGAAAGTTAGAGCATTTTTAAATAAATCATTATTTTGAATGGATCGAATTTTAAATCGGTGAGTGTAGTCTATGCGCAAAAATAATAAAGACCGCTGGATTTATGTTTTGGGTACTTCTCAGGTAATGTTAGGTTAGGTTTGCAAACTGGTCGTGTTAATGCACTTGAAACTGGAGAATCAACCATATAAGGTCGATAGATACTTAAAATAGTTCCAACGAACATGTAAAAGATATTAGCAGGAGGCCGGCGATAACTTGCTCAGGTGGTGATTTTAGTGGGTAAAGGGTAAAACTATTGGGAAAGGGAGAACCTGTACCGAATCTCTATAAGGGATTTCCACATATCAAAAAATATCAAGAAGTTACTTCATCGAAAACTATTTTTTTGGGCCAGTGTATCTAAAAATATACACAATCAAAAACTAAAAAGAAAATAATTTGAAAATGGAATGAATTATTTTATCAAATACAAAACCAAAAAGGAAATCACATTGGAATAAAAAACAATAAGAAATCGTATAATTTGAGGGTCGGCTTTGGCGCTGAACGTGTTAAATGTTTAGGATGTAATAAGATACTTAATTTAAAAATGTATCTATATACTTGCTGGATGTTATAAGAATGGCAGTTTTTCTGCAGAAATGGTATACTGTGACGTAACAACTGGATGTCACAAGATGCAAGGTTTTTCTGGATGTCACAAAGTGTTGTTAATAAAAATATATACCGTGTATACTTTGGATCTCACAACGATAGGACGTTTTATTTTTTTAAAATGTGTATGGTTGTGATATTTTTCGCTCAGCCATAATATTTTTTTAATTAAAAGAAGTCATATTTTTATTTTTTTCCTAAAGTCTTTGCAAAGGGTGGATGTCACAAAGTCAAAATTTTTGCTGGATGTCACATGATACGCTGGTCGAGTATATATATATATATATATATATATATAAAACCATATCTATGATAAAACCGCATAAAAGAAACAGTAAACTTTTCCAAGCTGTCGTACAAGTTGACACAGCCACCTACCATAAGGCTATGAAACTCGGTAAGTTCACTGTTGGTTTCGATTTTGATTGTCCTATTTATTGTGCTGTTGAACCACGTAGGTGTTATAAGTGTTGGGGTTTACATCATTTAGCAAGTCAATGTACTAAAGCTGAACCAGCCTGTCCTAAATGTTCTCTTAATCACGAGCTCAAAGATTGTAAATCTAATACCAATAAATGTATAAATTGTACTTATCTAGTAACAAATCATAATATAAATACCTCTGCCAATCATGTAGCATGGGATAAAGATTTCCATTACTATAGGCGAGCTCTGACAATGTTTAAAAATAAAATTGTACCGTTACCGTCACAGTAGCAACCATTGAAGGTTTCCGTATCTGGCTCTGATAATTGTTCGCAAATTAGTCTTCAACTATATTACCAAAATGTTAGAGGGTTAAGAACAAAAACAACTCGTCTATTTTACAATGTTTCTGCTGCTACACAGTATGCGGGCTACTTCTTTACAGAAAGTTGGTGTAACAGTACAATAAATAATGCTGAGCTATTTGATCTTGCAGTGTTTGATATTTATAGGGTTGATTGAGATTACGAGTTAACACAAAATTCAAGGGGGGAGGACTTCTTTGTGCTCTTAAAAAAGAATTAAATGCAGTTCTGATTGATACATCTGATGTTTGTAGCTCTATTCCAGTAAACAAAATTGATTTTATTCTTGTAAAAATTAAACCCCACTATCAGTGTACCTTTATTTTACTCATATACATACCGACAGCTTGTTATGCTGATGACTATGAGGCTGTGTTCGAGGCAATATCATTACTAAATATTCTTTATGATAATCATCTCCTAATACTAGGAGATTTCAATGTGCCAGAGTATATTTCTCAAATAAACAATTCTAGCTGCTCGCCTAGATTAAACATCGTACAATCATTTGCGAATTTTTTAACTTAAATCAATTCAATTTGATAGAAAATACATATCATCGTCTGCTTAACTTAGTTTTTTCCGATTCAGCATGTCACGTATATTAATCCGATGAAATAGTCTTAGATGAAGACGATTATCACCCTTCTTTGTGTATTGATGTCCTCATTAGAGTTAAGATATTACAGTGTAAACCAGACCACAAGCAGTATAATTACAAAAAAGCAGATTTTCCAAAATTATACAACGCACTACTCAATATCAATTGGAATTTTCTTGATTCTGCAAGCAGCGTTGATGAAAGTGTTCTACTTTTGAACAATAAATTGTTTATTATTTTTAATAAGTATATAACTGCTAAAAAACCTAACCTTAAGACCTACCCTCCTTGGTTTAATGGTCATATAATACGCATGATTCGTCAAAAAGAAAAAGCCCGAAAAACCTACAAATCCGCTTATTCCATAGATGCATTTACTAAATTTAAGAACCTTCGAGACCAAATTAAACAAGAGCTCACTCCTTATATTTAAGATCATTTGAAAATAATATTAAAAATGATCCAAAACAATTCAGGTCATACATAAATTCTAAAAATTCTTCTTATTCCATGCCCACTACTGTTGAATATAATAATGTCTTTATAGAAGATACACAGGCAATTGTTCAAGCTTTTGCAGATCACTTTTCAAGCAATTTCTCCAAGCCAACTCAAATAAATCACTTCATGCACGAATCTACCATTAATTTACCTTCGCTTCACTTTAATTCTGTGTCTCAAGATGAAGTTATTAGAGCCCTAAAAAAGCTTAAGCCCAATATGTCAATGGGTACTGACCTTATTCCTTCGTTTCTTGTCAGAGACTGTGCACTAATTTTGGCCACTCCGTTGAAACATATTTTTGATTTAATTTTGAAAACATGTATTTTCCCTACTGCCTGGAAAAGGTAGCAAAAATAATGTTTGTAATTATCGGCCCATAAGCATTCTTTGCAATTTTGCTAAAGTATTCGACATAATTACTCACGATCGTATTTCCAATCATGTTTCCCGTCTTATATCTTGTGACCAACATGAATTCATGAAAAATAGATCTACAGTTACAAACCTTGTATGTTCGACGCAATTCATTTCGGAAGCCTGGGATCGAAGAAGTCAAGTTGATGTAATATACACAGATTTCTCCAAGGCCTTCGACAAAATTGATCATTCCATCTTGCTCCACAAGATAAGTTCCATTGGTTTATGTGATCAAATCATTCAATTGATTGGTTCGTATTTGTTGGGTAGGCATCAATATGTTCAATGTCGTGGTTACAGGTCAAAAAAATTCGAACAAACATCAGGAGTTCCGCAGGGATCAATTTTAAGTCCTCTTTTATTTTTAATTTTTATAAATGACATAGTCGCTAATATCGAGCATATTAAAGTTTTAATGTATGCCGACGACCTAAAAGTATTGCTTGAAATCAATTCTGTTAACCATTGCTTGCGACTTCAAAAGTGTTTGTCCGACATTGCGAAGTGGTGTCTTGATAATTCACTCCCTCTAAATCCTGAGAAATGTTCCGTAATGTCCTTTACTAAAAAAGAAACACCTATAATTTTTGATTATAAACTACAGAACATTGTTTTAAATCGACCCGAATGTATAAGAGATCTCGGAGTTTATTTTGATCCTGAACTAACTTTCGATAAACACATTGAAACGATGTTATCTGCTGCTAATAAGAGCTTAGGGTTTGTTATTCGAAGCTGTAAAGAATTCCGAGACATATTCACCTTAAAAACTCTATATATTAGCTTTGTACGGTCAAAACTTGAATACTCTTCTGTTGTTTGGAATCCCGTGCATAACATTTATACTGACTTACTCGAAAAAGTTCAAAAAAAATTCATGAAATCGGCTTCCTATATTTTAGATGGTATATACCCTACAAGAGGATATCCCCACGCTCTACTAATATCTAGATTCAATCTTTCAGAGCTCGAGACACGCAGGCATTTCCAACAGATACTCCTACTTTATAATCTTTTAAATGGCTCAGTCGACAGTATTGATTTGTTAAATTACGTTAATCTAAAAATCCCCCGTGCTGGATTAAGAGTTTACTTGAGTTTCTACATGCCAGCTTCTAGAACTAATGTTTTGAACTCATCTCCAATGTACCAATCTATTAAAAAATATCATGAAATTCAAGACAGCTTGGACATTTTTGCATGTAAAAAATATATGATTAAAACTGTTTTTCTTTAATGTAAAAAAAATGATGTAAAGCATGTAATGCAATGTAGACAACCCTTTTTTTCATCCTGTGTTCGGTCATTTTTTTTTTCTGGATGTTTACATTGTATTGTATAGCTTTTTAACAATTTTGTATTTGTATTTATATTCCAATATTTTGTCTTTCCCACCCATTAAATGATGATTACTGTTTTGCGGTGTAACAAATAAATAAATAAATAATTTGACTAACAATAATAAAAAAAATTAAATGCTCAACTAGAGGGCGAGATGAGAACGGCAATTTCGCAGAGGAGAAAAGAACGAATTATGTTGAAAGGCCTACCTTGGTTAATAATCGGGAGTGCTGGAGCTAAACGGTTCACTAACTCGGTATCACTATCACGGTGAAAAGCTTCGGCGAAAGAAAACTACTGGTCACTACGGTGGTCAAAAAGCAAGCTCTTATAATTTTCGCCGCCCTCGTACTTATGGCTTTTCACCTATGACGCTGCACGTCAACCATTACAGTTCGGAGTGGGAGCAGCCACCACCGGTCCTCGGACCATTTACTACTAATTGGTACAAAAAATGACCCTCGCACACCTTCGCGAATAATTTTTGATAATTTATATAAAACTCCGTGTTTTAATACGAACATGATTTTACAGTACAAACCAGAATATTTTAAACTACGAGGGGGCTCGCTTAGCCGTTCAGGATCTGCGATGACTAAGAAATTCAACATACGGGGATCTTTAAAGCGCAGCTTCACGTAAATTAATTAAAATCTACATTTTTATAATGAATTAAAAATAAAATTTAGTGACTTCGTCACAGCACATAAACGTAAACAAATCAAGAAGTTGTTGGATTGACATGCGTGAGAATTATCGTCAGTTGTAAATGATCATAGGCAGAAACATACCGATCACACGAGCACGTTAAGTTTGCTGGCCTTCAGCAAAATAGTGTGTGTGTGTGTGTGTGTGTGTGTGTGTGTGTGTGTGTGTGTGTGTGTGTGTGTGTGTGTGTGTGTGTGTGTGTGTGTGTGTGTGTGTGTGTGTGTGTGTGTGTGTGTGTGTGTGTGTGTGTGTGTGTGTGTGTGTATGTGTGTGTGTGTGTGTGTGTGTGTGTGTGTGTGTGTGTGTGTGTGTGTGTGTGTGTGTGTGTGTGTGTGTGTGTGTGTGTGTGAGGGTGTGCGTGTGCGTGTGCGTGTGCGTGTGTGTGTGTTTTCTGTGTTCTGGGTAAGTTGGCGAAGGTTGAAAAGGGTCAGCGTTGGTGGGATGTTTTCAATGTATTGTTAGAATTTTTGGTATTTGAAATTGTGAGAGAAAAATCAGACATAGATTATCTACACTTTATATACGTTAAACCACGGTTCGTAGACAATATAGTGGTCTCGTCCGTTTGCTAGGCCGAAACTGTTGTATTCACAGGAAATTAAGTTTCAGTCTCTACTCTCCTTAAACACAGTCGATTCTTAATTTAGAAAATATTTCGTTGGTAACTACCATCCTTTTATCCGTTCTTCTTCATTGGCCTCAAAGTAATTAATGTTATTTGTCTCGAGGCAAGCACCCATTGTCTGGGAGTACGTTTGACCGTCTGAAAACCAAAGCGTCATCTACGCTAATTTCTGACAGTAACGTTAAACCAATCAATATTTCAGATTCGACGTTATGCTCCATGGTCGCAGTACTAAGACAGGTTATTTAATTTAATTTTTTCTTTTGTGACAATTAAATGAAAATTCGTTTTCTATTATACTGGGAGTGCAGTTAATACCGTTTAATTTGTTTCTTTGGCACTATTTTATTTTTATTGTTTAATTATTATGATTAAACAATTATTTAATTGCAAATTCATTTTTGATTTTCCTTTTACACAGGGAGTACCAGTAGTACTGTTTTATTTATTTCTGATATATTTTTTTTATTGTTTAGCTATTGTGAGTTAACCAGTTAGGTAATTGAAAATTCATTTCCCTATTATACAGGAAGTGCCGGTAGTAGCGTATATTGTATTTCTGAATTACCTTATTTTATTTTAAAATATAATTTTGTAAATAATTCCTGGGTTTCTTTTCTTTTGTTACCGGATCTCAACCATTTTATTTCAGGGTACCGTAGGGTAGTGTAGTGTTTTATTTACTATATTGTTAGTGATTACCCCATTATCGGTGACCGCCTGGAATCATTTAACCTCCACTGAGTTTACTTTGGGTGTGCTTCAGGTGCATTCCAGAGTCTCCTGCATTATAAAAACTGGCGCCCGGGCAACCCTTCTAGAGCCTGGCGCCCGGGCAACCCTTATAGAGCCTGGCGCCAACTACGTCTCTACATTTCCCATTAGGTGAAACAGAAAGGCATGTCACAGCCCATTGATTTTTCTTACTCTTGGTTGTGTTTAATGATTTTAAAAAAACTATCTCATCTGATTTTAAATGTAGGGTTGACAAAGCTGCAATTAATTTAAATAATAGTGAATAATAATTCCAAAATAATACTCTAAAATCGTACCATTAGCCTTTAATTGCCCGTTAAAAAAAGGGATATGGCTTAAAATTTTTAATACGTACTATCTTCATTTTTGAAAAGTCGCATTTATTAAAAAGTATCATTTTAGCGGCAAATTTGAATTTGACTTTTTATCATATGAAGATAAAGCAAAAAATTAAGCAATTACTACAGTAGATTGCTTTTTGAAACAGTCTCTTATTTTATTGTTTTATCCTTACCAAATGTACTTACATATCCGAATTAAGCTTTTCAATTTCGTAAGCTGTATGTAAACATCCTAAGTGACAATTACAAGTTTCAGCTGATTTAATCTTATCTAAATAATTGGATATGCAATTAATTTGATTAATTTTGCAATGTCGGTAATCAGTTCCATCGATAGGATAGAAAAATGGAACACAAGAACAATATTTATCTGCAGTTTTCATTCGACATTCGATAGTACAAGCTGAATAGGAATAGGTATCATCTATCTGAAAGTAAAAAAAATATTATAATTTATTACTGGTAAAGATAAACCTCCGCAAAAATAAGTTAGTTGAGTAAATATCAAAATAGTTTCTGAAATAATTAATATATATAAGTATTGTTCAAAAATGACAGGCATTTTTTAACAGATACTTTAGTAACTCCTTTTATGATCCACCCCGTATAAATATTGTAACGCATTACTGTATAGTAAACATAAGAAGAGCGATATAAAATAACAAATAAAAATCATGTTTCAATTACATACATAAACTAAATTCAAAGTCAACCCTGGAAAATGCGGGAATGCAGTTTAACGTATTTAAAATTTTCTAGTAAAAGATCCCGTTAGCAGCAAAGACCTGCCGACAGTTAGCAACCCGCGTAAAATATAGCTTTCTCACAGTATGGAATATTCCTTGTAAATAAATATAAACTCCCAACTTCCACAGATGACGACAGAGGGCCACTGTGACCAATAATTTTAAATGGGACCTTATTACAAGTGACCCTCGTTTAAAAGGTATTTAAAATATCTTTTTATTCATACTAATTCTGATGGTATACCATTTAATCAATAAATATTCAAAAGTCTACCCTTGGTTAATGGTCAAAAGGTGAATTTTTAATTCTTCAACCATGTTTTACAGGTGTTTATCCTGTCATGCGAGACATTTTCAACCAGTCCGGTCCTGCTCTAATCCCTTAAGTCCCTCTTTGCCTTATTTGGGCCTTTTGAAGTCTAAATTTTTCCCGTTACCAAGAATATTCGATGGGGTAAATTAACCTCCGAAACCTCCATAATACGCATATGCTCACGATCACTCCAAGTAATCGTCCATACTCGCATGCATTCTAGAATATACTAGGTGTGCCGAAGCATATTCTGGCGAAGCCAGCGATTATTGGTCGAAAGACGTCTAGAAAATTCGAGAACGACGCATACTGGGTAAAACCTAAGTTAATCCTTTATCTAAACTGTGTATAGAAACTGTTAAAATAAACATTTTTTTCAAAAAACAAAGACCTATATCCGGGCTTGGACTTGTGTATACAAAGTTAAGCTAATTAATAGGTCTGTTTATATTTTGTCGGTTTTTCTTATGAATCACTGTTCATTATATACCGCTTATTGTAATTCAGTCGCGTGTGATTTCAGTACCATGTTTATCTGAAGTAGTGAATTTAAATTGTTCAGTATGGTAATCTGAAAATAAAGTGCGTGTTTTGAAGAACATATTTTAGATGTAATCAAGGAAGATCCAACAACAAGTAGGGCAGAGGTTGGATTATTTGGCCAGTTTGTAGAAATGAACTCATATTTATTGTTAAATATTGAGAGTTTGTATTGCTACATAATCTTCAGACATTTCTAAGACTATTATGAGAACGACTCCAACAGCAGCTATAGAAGTCATGCTAAACCTAACACCTCTACATATATTCATTCAAGGCGAAGCTAGGTCTATCACATACAGACTGCACAAAGGCTCATCACCCATAAGCAGTTTGCATGAACGCGACTACAGCGAGCTATATAAAGAGTAGATGAAATGCTCCCAAAGTATAGCCACAGTTTAACAATACAGCTAAAACACTCTCTTGGCGGCAACGGTTTGCGTCGATTTCGTCGCGCATCGCTTAAGCTCCGCCTTTGAAGGGAAAAGACGGTTTTGGCGTTCAGAAGTGTACTTAGGTAAGGTGTTGAGTCGTGCGTATAATTTCGTTGATTGTATAATTTCGTGGAGCCTATAATTTCGTAGATTTTGTTTGAGTTAAAGGTACTGTTATTATTTTGGTGACTCTTTAGCTGTGAGTAGAATGAATGAAAAAAAAGACATCATTCTGTTTGTTCAGTCAAAAGCTGTTTTAATAAGGGTTATACCTGCAAGAAAACATTCTTTAGTTTTCCCAAGGACCCATACCGATAAGTACCACATTATAAGAAATTTTCATTGTTAAAAATATAATTTATACAGGGTGTCCCATTAGTGCGTTATTGTTCATTATTTTGTTGTAGACACGCAAGAAAGTTTTAAATAAAAGTTATATGGATTTGAAAAATACCTACATATTTTAAAAATATCTTTGGATATACAGGGTGTCACGTTTTTGCCTGGCAAATTAAAATGTATGTTTTTTAAATGGAACACCTTGTATTTTATTTTATGATGAAATTATTAACACCCTAAATTATTGTAAAGACGAATTGCTACAGAAAATTTTTATCAGGTATGTGTGTGGTTACCTTTTAATAAAAGCCTTGCGGGATCCACTCCTGCCATACCTGTCTTAAATATAACAAAGATCACGTTGAAATAGATGATTTTTCTTTTTATTGCTTTTAAAAGGCATAAGATAACGCCAATTCAGATACATTTGGAAATCTGCAACTGTCAAATGATGAATTTGTAGAACTAATATTTAATATTGAAAAGATATTTCAAAATAATTTTGAAGAATTGGCTACAAAAAATAACATTTGTACCACACTTTTAGAATTAATTAACCCCAATACCCTTTAGTCATCCATGCTAACGTTTTCCAAAAGAATAACTTATTTTATTGTATGTTTAATCTCAATAACTAAAAAATATACTGACAATTAGTTTGACAGAATTGTCATTTATTTAAAATTTTAAAAATAATAGCAGTCGGTTGATCAAAATATGAACGGTGATTGGCGAATTTATTTTTTTTGCAGTGTTCTCACTACCTAGAATGGATATGAAATATATTCGTTCAATTGAAGGCAATAGCATACTTTTTCGTTTTGTAATCTGTGCATGGATATTAGCCAATCTACGCACATACTACAAAACGAAAAAGTATGTTATTGTGTTCAACTACGAATATATTTCATATCCATTTTAGGTAGTAAGAACACTTTAACAAAATTAAATCTACAAATCACAGTTCATATTTTGGTCACCCAACTCCTATTATTTAAAATTTTTTAAATAAGTGACAATTCTGTTGAACTAATTGTCAATATATATTTTAGTTATTGATATTAAATATACATTAAAATTTTTGTGCAGACTCGATAAATAATAGCATTTTTGTTTCTATTGTGTCCACATTTAAAAAAAAAAAAAATTTTATTAAACTACATGATACTAATTTAATTACGAGTATTAAAACTAAAGTCCTGAAAGTTTCGGTGAAGATGAAGACAGAGCATCTGCCTTCCACGCGAAAAGTCCGGGATCGAATCTAGGCCGAGGACTAATTAATTTTTCATGTTTATTTTATTTTATAAATTAGTCAACTTCGTAAATTATTTTAAAATTAGTTATTTTGTCTAAATAACCTAAAATAATTTTTTAAATTTGTAGATTTTCGTTAGTGGGTCGTAGAAAAAATATACTGACCATATCGAGTAGATTGTTCATATCACAATCAGACGATTGAGTTCTCCGCCTACGA